>WUAP02165005.1:369-11842 GCA_015163945.2 Stichodactyla helianthus | reverse complement strand
CCTTGGTCCTCAGTACTCGCTGCGGGTACGGGCGGTGGAGGTGGTGGAGGGGGGGGGGGCGGCGGGGGGGAGGGGGGGGGGGAGGGGCGGGGGGGGGGGGGGGGGGGGGGGGGGGGGGGGGGGGGGGGGGGGAATTCAGCTAACAACCAATCAGCGTGTGCGATTCACTAGGATTCCAGACCTGAAAAAAATAGAGATTATTACATGTTAAGATTTTGATATCATTTTTATTCAACAAGTTTCCCATCATATCATGAACGAGCAAGTCCGTGAGCAAGTGAGCAATATGATATTCAAAATGAGTAAATAAAAAGGTTGTGAAGCCCTCAACATGTCATAATTATTGTTTATTACACATTTAGGGTCAATACAATAACACACAAAAATATTTTATTGTTCAAAATATCATTGGACAGTTTACCTTGAAGCAATGGTTTTTATTCACAGCTTTATCACACAGATATCAACCCTAAATGTGCAATAAATTGAATTTTCATATACTTTTCTGATACTGGCTTATAACACAAAACTTGTAAGGTACAAATTCAATAAAAAATCTGTTAAAAATAATTCATTAAAGTTTAGTTGGATTACAGTTCAGAGGAAGAGAACAACGTATTATCAGTAAAACACATCTTAATATGTCATGGCAAATCATGACATTGACATGGCTTTCCATTGTTTTAAAACTTGTTTTATTACTGCAATCCTCATTATTCTGCGAACTCGGACATTTCAATGGCTTGTTGTGAAATTGTTTTTTTTGATGCTGTCAATCAAAGATAATCAGTCAGTATATTTTTGACTGATGGCAGTGAAAAACCAAATTCCAATGTACAGCTTACAGCTACCGAGTTTGAGGAATATTGAGAATTGCAGTAAATCACTGAGGTAAAATTATTGGATTCATTAAGGTTTGATATTATGGTGTGATAAGTAGTTGTACTTCCCCACATCCATAAAAATAATCTTTATTATCCAAACACATCTTTCATGATTATTATTCTAACAGGATCTTGTAGATGTGACTTATGGCTATGATGAGACGGATCCATTTGTTGATAACAGTGAAGCTGTAAGTATCAGTTTACAATTTTTTTATCTTTTTATGTTATATTGCCATCATAAATTTTGGTAACTACATGAGCTCTATGAGCCCAATGTTAATGAGCCCAATGTTAATGGAGTTGTTACTCCAAATATTAATGGTTGTCAAAGTGTACTTCACATACCTTTTGCCTAGTAGGTTCCAAAATTTGTTCAGAAATTCTAATGAATTACCAAATTCATGTTGAAAGTAGGTTCAAAGTGCACCAATGAAGTTTGTTGTAAACTTCTAAAGTACAACTTCAACTCGGGAACTTTGAAAAAATTTCAGAACTCACTAACAAAAGTTGTGTGAAATGTATTGTAATAATTGCTATTTTTTTTTAGTATGATGAACTGATTCCAGCAGACTGGACCACAGAACATGGGGGATTCTACATCAATCAGGGGGGACTCAACTTTAAACCAGTAACATCAGATGAAAGGTACAAATCTAATGGTGCATTTCAAGTGGAAAATTTATTGGTCACTTACTTAAGATTTGATAAATGATTTTTGATAGTGATGACGAGGACTTCAAAGGAAAAAAGAGAAAAACCCCTAAAGTAAGTATTGTTGTGTGTCCATAGTTCACCTTTCCAAAATTCAAAAAAACACTGGGTATGAACTCTGTCTTGTCCCCGAAATCAATCCCAGAATCCAATGCAAGATGGCGGCACCTTTTTATCTTGTACCCAAATTTAGCCCCAAAATTCTGTGTGGCATGAGCTCCTTCCAATCCTATGTTGAATTTCTGAAAGGCAAATTATTTACCTTGTACAGTGTGGAGTAGAGATTTGATGAAAATTTTTAAATTTAATCTTTTTGTCAGAAGCTAAAGGATCCAAATAAAGTCAAAAAGATCAAAGAATCAGGAGAAAAAGAGAAGAAAAGAAAGCACTTAACACCTGGAACAGATAAAGAAAAGAAGCCAAGGAAAATAAGACTTATAAGGTTTGAAATAATTATTCCAGGACATTTTGCTATTAGTGTTGGGCTGTTTAGGGAAGGGAATGTAAAATATAATACTTATCCCCTTTTGTAAACCCATTTATTACAAGAAATATATACCTATTCCAAAAATCATTGGCCTGGCCAAAAGCAAGAAGCTGATGACCAAAATGAATGCTGGATTTTCTAATAATTTATTCAAATCAGACTTATTTCCATAAAACAAATGTATAGAAGGAAACATTTTCATGTGAAGTGTTCACATATCACATTCAGTTCTATAGAAATATGCGTGATTCTAATAAAGACAATCCAGCATTCATTTTGGTTATTCTTGCTTTTGGCTTGGACAACAATTTTTTGAATAGGTATATAGAAAATATAGACCTCTCATTTGACTCTTGTGACCCCCAACTTGAAGGATGGAAAGTTCTGTAGCCTTGCATTTTCTCTTGTTTCTTTTATTCCATTCTCTTTACTCCATTTCCTACTTTTTCCCTCTCTTCCCTTTTTGTTTTTTGGAGAATTTCATTCAACTTGGGGTATTATAGTTTCATATGTATTCTACATGTTTTCTGTTTGCTGAATCAAAATATTTTTCTTTGTTAAATTCAGTGGAGACAAGGAAAAGAAGATCAAGAAGAAGATTAGTCTAAGTGGCTCTTCCAGTGCTGTGACCTCATCAGGACCATTATTAATAAAATTAATATCTACTAGTACTACATCCAGTCTATCTACAACAGCAAAGACTGCGACCACTCAAGCTACAGTCTCTCCTACTGGTAGTTCTATTTCTCTGGCATCGTCATTGATGTCCTTAGGAACTAATAATGTAACTCCAGGACCATCAGCTGAATGTTCACCACAAACTTTAGAAAAAACAAACGTGAAAACTGAAGAACAGGAATCGTCAGTTATGAAGAATACAACCCCAAATTTATCTACATTGGCATCAGAACTGACATCCAATGTTAGTGGAATATCAAATAGTGCACCAATAATAAACCAAAATGGACTACAGTCGGGTGATGGGGTTGGAGAAGATAGCTCATTTGTACCTAAATTACCACAGTATTTACCACTTTCTGTGGAAGCATGTGTGCAGAAGTTAAAGAAAGCAGCAGACAATGCTGTTGATGAGGGAAAATGTAAATTCTTTAATAAAGATGTCAACCAATTACTTCTAGAGTAAGTAAACTGTGACCTAAGGATGGACCTTTTTAGCTTGGGGGGTAATGTTTTCATATTTTAGACCATGTCTCATTCCCTTGAGATTAAGATTCTTTGGTGCATCCATATTAACATACCTTCTCAAGTGTTTCCAAGAAACAAAGAAACAACACCCAAGGGAATGGGTGTTGACAGGTGGTCTGAAATGGAAAACATTATGCCCAAGCTAAAAAGGTCTATTTTGGCACAAAGTTTCAATTGATGTGAGAAGGATTAATGTGTAGTGCCATGAGTTATGCAGAGTTTTGAATGTGTATATGTCAGTCTTGTGTGCACAAAGATAAAAGTAGTAGAGACTAAGATTTGATGATGGGGTGATCTAAGATGGCTAGTGAGTGCCTTTTTAAAATGCAGCATCTGCTGTAACCCAGGTCTTTCAACTGGCTTCCCAAATAGAATGTCCTGGTGACATTTTAAATTGGCATACAAAGGAAACTGGTTGAATGACAGTACAACACATGCTAAATTCTAAAAATGAACTTCCTGTAGCTATCTAGATCGTTCCATTGTCAAATCATAATGTTGATAATTACATTGCTATGACAGTGTATTGCAGTGCTAGTGTCACTTTTCACATCCAAATTGAATTTGAATGGCGAATAATGTTGAAAGATGCATTAATAATTTATCTAAAATTTGAATATTATTTATATTATCTTTCAGGACTGAAACAAAATCCAGAGAACTAAGCTGTAGAGTCAGATCAGTAAGTAAACAATAGTTGAATATGCTTCATTATATTAAGATACTCAGTTTAAAATCTGTGCCATTGTTTGTTTGTAGGGAATATATGACTATCTGGCTTTCTACCTACCATGCACTAAAGAAACCTTGCTGAAAAGAGCAAAGAAACTGCTGCTCACAGACCAGGTAATAAAAATGAAAAAAGAACATTACACAGTACTATATATTTCCAACAATTCACCTTTTTCACTCAGTGACCGTGATGACTGAAACAATGCATTTTTACCCAGCAAGCCTCACATTTAGCCACTTCAAAATGAAAAGGAAAAAACAAAGGATTTTATTTTCATTGGAATAAATATGGCTATAGCACAAGAAAGGTTTATTGCTAATCTGCCTTTAAACATAATATAAGGATAATTCTAATTATGTTTCAGGCTGGAAGGCTGCGAGAACCGATGGCAAAGCTTAAAGCAGGTTCATAATAAATTCCTTAAAGTTTTCTTATTTTGATGGGTTTCATTAGCTGCATATATAACCTAGGATGAAAGTGCAATTTTTAATTCAAAAATTTTCTGAAACTGGAAAAATTTCATTAGAACAAATATTCAATAATGAAATTACTTTTTTGAATTGTGGAGTACCTAACTGCATTGTACACTGGGAAATATCTGTCCTTCCCTTTGAGTAGAATCAGAGAGTGGGGTTCATGGAATACAGGATATTTTTAAAAAGAAAATACCAATGAAAATATACCCTACCTACCCCTCCCCTAAATTCCAACCCGACTCTAACTGCAGGATAGTGCCAATTCTGAAGGCATTTCCCCATTTCAAATCTCTTAGGTAAAACATTCCTTGTTTGGGCTATGTTCACGTTAATAGACATTCTCAAGGTTTACCAGTAAAGAAAGTAATAATACTCAAAGGAGTGACATTTGAACTGAATTGGAAAAACTTTAGTCCTTAATTGGGATTGCTTCTAATATGTTAATGATTGTTGGCTAAGAACAAACATGAAGTGACAAAAACAATATCTTAAGATAATTGTATTTGCATATGTTTGACAGCTGTCGACAAAGCCATGCCAGAACAAATCAAACGGTTTGAGGAAGAAGTGCGTCTTCATGTGGAAGAACAAAGTAAACAAAAGTAAGTCATTTTTCCTGCTGTGGGATTGAGTTTTCCATCTATGCCTTACTAATACCTGATTTCTTAGATTTGAATTGGAATTTTTCATTTCACAGTGAGGCAAAGGCTGAAAGTATTGATAAAAACCCTGAGGATAAAAAGGTAGAAATTTAAGTGCACTTCAATTCCACTTATGCTGCCATAATTAGTGTTTTTAGAAGAGTTATTATCATTATCATTGTTATTGAAATTATTGTTATTATAATAGCATATTTCTGTTACCGTATTTGCCTGTGTATAATGCGCGCCCGTGTATAATACGCACCTTATTTTTCAACGTCAATTTCAAGAAAAAATAAATTATCAGTAATTGATAAGAATACTTAAAAATGTAAAAATTGAAGAAACACAAGGTTCAAAGTTTATAAATTTTTAAATTTTTTTTAAAATTTTTATTTTAAACCAGTACAGTATTTTATTTTCCAAAATCATCTTTTATAATCAATCTAAACATGTTTTAAACTGGTACTAGAAGTGATTTTCAATGTTCACATATCTTGATTAGCAAACAATCTTTAATAGGAATTTCATAATTTTACAAGCTACTTACTGCTTTCATCTAATAACAATATTATTAAAGCCTAATAAGAATATTTAAAGCTTCTACAGTAAATAAATACAATGGTAAATTGGAGTTCTTTCCTCCGGGTAAATGTTTATCATCTAAAACCCTTCAAACTCTGACTCATCAGAATCAGATTGAAAGAGTTGTTCGATGAAGTCATCATTTGAGTCACTACTGGTATCTTCCTCCTCTTCAAACAAAATATCGTCTTCACTTCCATCCAAAGAGTTCGAAATGCCGCATTTCTTGAAGCTCTTGGCAACAAGTTAACTTGGGATGTCATTCCACGCTTCACTGACCCACGTGCAAATCATCTCTCGCGTTGCTTTCTTTTTTCGGCCTGTGGCAGTAAACTCATGGATTCCATCGGCCATCCAATTAACCCATTTCTGTCGGATTCTATCCTTGAATGGCTTGTTGATTGAAACAACATCTAGGGGCTGCAGAAGTGATGTGAGTCCTCCGGGAATCACCACAAGATCAGTGGACTTGGCATGGAAAGATTTCTTCACACCATCTGTCAAATGAGCTTTGAAGGAGTCATAGGTCAACATACTTTGGTTTTGTAGCAACCCGCCACGTCTCGCTCTCCACACTAGCCATTAAGAATAAAGCTATTATTATGTAAATTAGTTGTAGCGAAAGTTGGGCAACCCGTGTATAATACGCAGTGGATTTTTGAGGGTAATATTTAGAGGAAAAAAGTGTGCATTATACACGGGCGAATACAGTAGTTGCAAAAATCCTAGTAGATATCTGGGTTTTTAGCTCCCATAAACCAAAAAATTACTAACTCAAAACAATTTTAAATTTTGGTGGAAGATAAAACATAGCTAGAACAAGTGACAGTAATTTAATTTCATGTATTTAATGATTATTTATAGGATGCAACTTGTAAAAATATTTTTAGACTTTCGGGTTTGTACCGTAAATAAAGATGATGGGGAAAAAAAAGGGATGCAACTCATTTTTTTAGAAATATTTTTTGTGTTATTGTAGTGCAAGCAGTTATAATCTTTATTATGTATGCCCTTAAGAAATGCTTTATTTCATTATTAACAGAAGGAACTTTTCAAGACTGCTATGGAAGTTGACGACGACAGTGAAAAAACAGATGAAGTGACAACACCAACAGATCCATCTGTATGTAGCTAATTCTGTGACAATGTTTTTATATGAATATTATTTTTATTTTCATGTTTCAATATTGCATTGTAGAGGGTGTCCTGAGATGCATTGAGATTTTTCAAATTCATTAATTCAATCCTATTTTTGCATTAAAAAATACACTAAGTTTTCTGCATTAATGTGATACCAGAGTATTCTGAGATGACTTTGGCTCAGGTTGTTGCAAGGTCATTTACAAGCAACAATTGCCTTTCTGAAGACTTCTGTCATTTGGATGATCATACTCAACACCATTTTATGTTTTTCTTTGGTATTTTTGTTATATATTAGACAGAACATGTATAGGAACAACCATTTCCGGTTGTCACATACGGGACTTTATTCAGTGATGTCAGCCTTTTGCTTTGGGGACTTTGAGGGCAGCTTGTCGTTGTGTATGTTGATTAAAAACCTTTCAAGATATAACAATTTTCATAATTCATATCATAACCATTTCCAGGCACAAGCAACATCAGAAGAGAAGACCAAGAAGGCATCACTACCAAGACGAAAGTTTGTCTGGACTGATGAACTAAGGTTAGTAGGTTTGCTGTTTTCAAATTTGATCTAGGAGATTTCACACATTAAAATATGTGCTGAGCTACAAGAATGGGCAACCACTTTGAATGACATCAGCTTTCAATTTTTGTTGTTGTTTCTGGTGTTACTGTTCATGCTGTTAATGTTGATATTGTAGCTGCTGCTGTTGTTGCTGCTGATGTTATTGTTGCTATATCTTTTGCAGTCCTGCTAGTTTTGCTGTTGAAGTTGTTTCTGCCCATTTTTTTTTCTTTTGCTGTTGTTGTTGTTGCTGCTGCTGTTGCTGCTGCTGTTGCTGCTGCTGCTGTTGCTGCTGTTGCTGTTGTTGCTGCTGTTGTTGCTGTCATTGTTGCTGTTGTTGATGCTGCTCTTATTGCTGTTGTTGCTGCTGTTGTTGTTGTTGTTGATGCTGTTGTTGATGCTGCTCTTATTGCTGTTGCTGCTGATGTTGTTGATGCAGTTGTTGATGTTGCTCTTATTGCTGCTGTTGTTGACATTGTTGTACTTTACTTTTAAATATTGAATGTGTTTGTACCATCATTTCTAGGGAGCTCCTATCAGATGTTGTGACTGTTAGAGTAAAGTTATACGAAATGTCCAAAACAAGAACTACATCAGCTGAGGAATACCTTAAGGTAAATATAGATGCACAGTATACTGATCTATACATTATCATTATTCATTATATTTATTGATATCTTTTTGTATTAGGAATTTTTTGAGACTGAAGTGAAAACATTGTGGCCCAAAGGTTGGATGACAAGCAGGTATGAAATGAAATTATTAAAAAACTTGCCCAGTAAAGTTCAAGCACTAAATGTTGTTGACTAACTTGTTGTATTTATTTAAAGAGTTTTATTCAGAGAAAGTAAATCAGTGCATACAAGGGTGACAAGTGCTCTGTAAGTAAAACAATATTGCCGGTATGTTCATATTATTTATTTTTTTGTTTATTGGTAATAACTTTAATTTATGATTAACTTCTTGTAGCATGTCTTTTATGGATTTCCCTGGATGTCAAAGGGGAAGGGACCTGAATATTCATTTTGTGGTTTGATTAGATTTGATATTTTTTAAGATTTTTTTTTTGATATCATAGTATGATAAGGGATAATTACAGTACTGCTATCCACAAATTTTGAGTAATACTGGTTCACAGTTCTTCCACTAACTTGCCTTTTTTTATTATTATTATTTTTACAAGGTTCAAGCCTAAAAAGGGTAAGAAAATCTTGAAATCTTTCATGACAGCTTTAATAATTTATGATGAATCTAAAACAATCACTTGATTCTGATTGGCTAAAGATGAAGAGTTTTTCTTTAATTAAGAGCCACATTGTTGCTTATATATGAGCTACATTTAAGTAATTAGGACATTTTGAATTTTTTGTTAATTTAACTTGGCCTTAATGAGGTTGTATAAGAGAATGAACAGAAGTAGATCCAGGATGTTTTTGAGGGGGGTGCACCTCCAGGATGTTTTTGAGGGAGGGGCACCTCCAGGATGTTTTTGAGTGGTTGCACCTCCAGGATGTTTTTGAGGGGGTGCACCATTTATGTTTAGGACTTAAGCACAAAAAGTAAATAAATATTAAATCCATAATTGACTGTACATTGTCATCTCATGGGGTGCATACTCCCTTCACCCCTCCCCTGGATCTGTCTCTGACTAACACAACGTTGCAAACTGCTGTGGAGCATCCCAAGTTAGATGCATAAATGTACTATAAACTGGCACATTTTATTGCTTGTTTTTTGTGGTTAATTGTCTTTTTTATGTTTTGTTTAAATCTTTTCTTGTTTTTATATCTAAAGTGCCTGGGCCAAAGAAGCAAGGAGAATCACTGTCACCAAGTGATGCAATGGATACTTCTAGTCAGGTAAAGATTCTTGATTTTGACTTCTCAAATACTTTGCATCTCTCTGTACTGTGATATTAATGTGCTGGGATATGTGGAGCATGTGAAAAGTGAGCTTAGGAACACAAGGTGCAGCTAAGTGGTTCTATTGCATTTTGAGTGCTTTGCATCTCCCAGTGTGTTTATATCATATACAGAGACATAAGCAATCATTTTATATTGCTTTGTAAAATATTTTTTACTGTTTTAGTATGAGCATGTCTCTGACCTCTGATGTAAACATGGTAGCCAGCCAACCAATTAGCACACATTATATCTCAAATATTTTATAAAATGATATATTTAACCAGCAAATTTGTTTAATTGATGGAAGTTGGACTCAAGGTTCAAATTCCTTGAAATGTCATATGGAGTTGGTAGTTTTTAAATGCAAACATCTCAAGATTAAGAGACTTTTTAACTTTCTTTTGCACATTTCAGAATGCAGATTCAATCCCCAGGGATGATGGGAAGGCTGTGCCAGGTACATCATTATCTGTGAACACTTCAATGACCAATCCTCCTGTTACATCTGTTCCTCAACCAGCTACAGTTATACCTATGACAGCAGCAGTAAAAATTGAACAGATCACTGAAAATACCAGGACAGCTGCATCAGCAACTACTAGCAGCAGCATTATAAAAACTGTACCCAAGCTTAACCCTAGTGCACTATCAGTATTAAAGGCAAAATTGATTATCAATAACCCAGGTGTGGCAGACAAGGCAAATCTTGTTGTGCAACCTGGAAACAAAGTAGTGTCAGCAACAATTTTGAAGACTAAACCTAGTACAGCCATGACGGCAGCTCTTAGTACATCTGCACAAGCATCTATGGTGGCTTCTGCAGCCAAGGCATTAGCTGCCATGGTGACAACAACAGAAAAGTCATCAGTTCCCATGGTAACCACCACTAAACTTCCAACAGCTGTAGTGAGTAGTGTATCTTTAGCACAAGCTTTGGGGATAACTAAAGGGCCATTGTCTGTTGGCTCTGTTTCGACAAAACCTTCAGTTCCTATGGTAACAACTTCACCATCTGTAGTATCCATGGTGAGCATGTCAAAAACTTTAACTTTGAACAGAATGGGTGTAGAGAGTAGAGGTGCAGTAACAAAAGGGGAGAATACTATGGAGGGAAGATCTGAGGCCAAAGCTGGTGTTACCATGGTAACCAATGTGACAACCAATGGCATGGAGAGACAGCAACAGCAGCAACAACAAGCTAAATTTCCAGTGAGTATGTCGAGTTCGCTGAGTAAGTCCTCAGCTTCTGAACAGCGGCTATCACAGACGGTTTCTACTGCTGTTGCGTTGCCTGCCTTTAATACATCAGCTACCCCAGCTAACAGTTCCACTATAAAGAGTCAACCAGTGACTATACTTGATTTTGCTGATATGGTATCTGCAGACTCACAAAACGATGCACAGGAAATCCTTTCCAACCAATTACAACCCCAGCTGAAGTCGCAGCCACAGCCACAGCCGCAGCCACAGCCGCAGCCACAGCAACCATTCATTAATAAATCGCCATCACCGCAAAAACCTAAAGAACCAACAAAAGCATCTGTAGTATCACCTCCACGGCAGCAGAATACAGCCTATTCTGCAACATCACCATCAAGCATGATACGATCACCTACTCAGATGGCCCAGACAAGGAACAATATGCCTCCATCCAGTGCAGCTTTGGCCGATATGCTAATGAGCTGCAGCATGCCGTCTGCTAATATGGCAAACATGCAGAATAAATATATTGACTTGAATGCTGCAGCTATGATGGCACAACGACAACAGGCTGCGAATAACAAGACATTGTTGGATTCTATTTCAGCACCAACAAGAATGTAAGTATTTGTGATCAAAATTTTTTACAACCATCACTCCCAGTGAGGGACTCTTCCATGAGGTTCACTCCACACACACTACCACTACATTTAGTATTTCCAACCATCACTCCCAGTGAGGGGCTCTTCCATGAGGTTCACTCCACACACACTACCACTACATTCAGTATTTCCAACCATCACTCCCAGTGAGGGACTCTTCCATGAGGTTCACTCCACACACACTACCACTACATTCAGTATTTCCAACCATCACTCCCAGTGAGGGGCTCTTCCATGAGGTTCACTCCACACACACTACCACTACATTCAGTA
>WUAP02164894.1:0-24434 GCA_015163945.2 Stichodactyla helianthus | reverse complement strand
TGCCCTGTCCAGTATCCTGACATCCCATGCAATAGCTTCAAGTGGCTTGATGACCTCATACGATATGACCATGATGAGGAACAATGGTACTTGAAAGATGAAGAAGAAGTGTATGTCCCCTCATCCAAGGCTAAGAAACGACGTTGGGAATCAAAGAATATGAAAAGAAAATCGGAAGAAGAAGAGGAAGAAGAACCTGCACCCAAGAAAAAGGTTTTCTCTCCTCCCACTGAAGATATAGATGATGATGAGATGATGGCCCTCCTAGAATTGATGAAAATGAGAAAGAAAGGTCAAATGTTCAAGGAGGAATCCAAAAAAGGAGAGGATGAATAATACCTAGAAGGATACTTAGGCTATGTAGAATTTTAGAACTGTTCATTTTGCTGATCACAATGAATGAGATGCTACATGCTGATTTGATTCCTGAAGATTTATCTAACTATTTTCACCGTGAAGTTTGGAAGTACATGGTTCATAGAGAAGACGATAATATCCCCTACAAAGGCGAAAAGTACTGCAACCATTATGCAACATGGAAAGACTTGACTAAAGAAGAAAGGCTATTTGTTGTTCGTGGAAAATGGAAGGAGCAAGCAAGCAAGTACTCGTGTGATGAGAAGGATTTGGTGATACCGGGACGATTGATGTGTGAAGAGAAGACTGAAGAAAATCCTGCAGGAGTGTGGAAGTTGAAGCTGTTCACAGAAATGGATGAACTTTATAAAGCATTAATGGTAATAGAACATGAAGGAGATAAAGATAAAGCATTACGTTTTTCAGTTGCTATGCATCAAAGTAAAATGGAATTTAAATATAGATTGTAAATAAAAACCTTCCAAACTTTAACCTGTGTGTCTTATTAAATGAAACATGGAATACAAAAAAATATGACTGATGCAGAAGCTAGTAGGAAGAAATGACCGCTATTATGCTGTCCTTTCCTTCTGCCAGCCTCAGCACCAGGCCCTCCCGCTGCGGAGCAGCCCAGAAGTGGCGTGCCCCCACCAGTACTACCTGGAATCTGGCACTAATATCAACAACTACCTGGGACTGGTACTTGTGACGTCACCTCATTAATTCATGCCTATACGGATACAGGGCTAGCTGGGGCCTGGTACTTGTGACGTCACCTCATTAATTCATACCTATACAGATACAGGCTATACTACTAATAATGATTAACCTCTCAAAAGCCATCAAAGTTTTATGGTCTCCAAGTAGCCTGTGTTAGATAGAAAAAATGTCTTCTTGTTGAATTGACTTAAAAGTGCCGTTGAAAATAAAGTAAGCTGAAAATTAATTTAGCCCAATTATTTTACGTTCTCCGAACTAGAGTAAGAAGAAAAACAAACTGTCGAAGACTTGGAGAAAAGTTTTCAATCTTTTTGGAGATATCTTTAAAAAGATCTTCAGTTCAATCAATCGCGTGAAAAACAGTGGAGATCGTTTTGCTTCAATTGCTTATTCTTGTCCATTCTGAAAACACTTCTGTAGCTTGGTTTGTTTTACTGAATTTTACAATTACGAAGTAAAGCACATGTGTAGTGCATTCGCAGGCACTATTATCAGTAATTCAGCGTAGTAAATGTGTTCATCACTTCACTAGAAGACGAATTGTTTGATTTTGCGTGTCCAGGACTTTTGCTCTTGCGGCTTGATTTCAAAGCTTTTTCAATGTCATCCAACTTAAAGATACAGCACAATAACTGTGTGTTTAGAAGTACGATCCCAGCTAAAGAGACAGACAAAAGGATTAACTCAGCAATAGCCATCTTTTGTTATTTCTGATCAAGGAGTTTTTGAATTTGCTTTTGATTCACTACAGTTGACTTGGTGTGATGTGGTCTCTGTCCAACAGTTTAGTGCGTGAGGGTAATTTATGCGTGCGTGGTAGTCTATGGAAACCTATTCATTCGAAAATGTGTTACGGCTCCTAATCTGCTGGAAAAACGACATTAAACTAAGACTTCAAAACATTAAGTGAAAAAGAGAGCAAAACACGGCCTTTCAACTGGTATTCAAATAGAGTTTTGAATTAAAAAGTCGTTAATAATTTTAAAATAAAATGGAATTTCGTTGAAATTCACATAAAATGCACAAACGTTTTCCAGCGAAAATCCAAACGTTAAAATGTTTTTTACAGTCTAGTTAATAGCAGGTTTGCTAAAATTTTTAAGCAAAGAACGACAACTTTGAAAATTTTATGTTTCGGCAATTGATCCATTGCAAGAATAAGCTTACAATGATAATTTTAGATTTACATGATAAAGTTGTTGGTTAAGTGTAGGCTTTTTCCATGTAGGGCCTCCTTTAACATTAAATCGATGGTATTGCTGGCTTTGTCCAGAACTTCAAAGCATTCTTTTGAGGACACTCCTTTGCACAGAGGCGAGTTTTCTAGATGTTTGTAAATGTGAGAGGCTTTGTCCGTTGTTAAGTGCTCACGTACTCGCGTGGAAAAATGCCGGAAAGATTCACCGACGTAGCTGGCCTGACATCTACCACATGTAAATTTGTAGACCACGTTCGCACGGAGACCAAAGGAACAGTCTTTCACAGAAAACATAGAGCCGACTTTGAACGAAGAAAAAGCTAATTTGATATCTGAATTATTACAAAAGCGCTTGACCATACCACTAATTCGTTTCTGTGTGATAACAGAAAACTATCCTATAAAAAGGTAGTTTGAAATAAAAAGGTGGTTTGTTATCTCTGCTCAAATCGATGGTATTTTTTACAGTATAATGATAAAAACATTCAATGTTTCATGAATCTAAGAGTATTCCAGGTATTACTAGATCTTCTACACGTTTATTATTTACCATTTTCTTTGTCTTTAAGCATTCACATCTTTTTTTTGGAAGAGTGACCCTAGACACAAACGGCGTACAACTAGGTGACTGGGCTTACTGTGGTTTTTGTACCAAACGCGTACTGGACCAGCTGCTGCAGAGATTTTTCATAACTTTTCTTGAAAACATTAAACTATACTCTTCAGGAAAGCACTGGGCGCTTATATCTATAACGTATTATAATGTCTGAACTTAAAGGCATCGATGCTGTAAGCTAAAGAAATCTTTGCATCTATTACATCAGTCAAAGGGCTGACCTGCCGAAAGTATTGAATGGAATTACAGTTATAATCATCTCATTCTGTTTGGTCTAGAAAGTGTCCCAAACTATTCTGTTCAGACTGCTATTCGCGTTCAATGTAGACAAGCTCCACGTCTTTAGCTTGTTTATTCAATCTTCGCTTCTGTGACTCGTAACGTAGCTGGATCATCTTTTCCTCAGTTATTTTGATGGCTTCAAGTCTTGTCTTGATGCAATAGTTGAAAAGTTTGTAGTATGTCACTGAAAATATCAGGACTATAATTACTGTAGCAATCACTCCTAGGATTTCAACCATTTTGACTTTCTTGGAGTCAAGTTGAATCGTATTTCGCCATGTTTTGCAAGGTTAATCTTTTAGTAAAATAAGACGCTAAATAGCTACATACTCCGATGGAAGTTTCACTCATTCTCATTGGGTTTGAACTTTTGAAGGCCAATTCGAAGAAAAAAGTGGCATCTTAGCAAGAGTGGTCAATACAGGACGACTTCAACGCAGAGAAGCTAGAAGATATAGAGAAATTCATTTTAAATCATTAATATTCCAACATGGTCTGTTGAGTTTGTTGTTAATTACGGAGGATCCATTCAGCTTTTGTTTCTTTGCGTTCAATAAAGGTTTTTAAACATTTATTGGACACGGCTGACTGCAGATACACTAGGCTCCTCTTTCGTACCTCATACATTACCTTTTGCAGGGTTTGGTGATACTGAACTATCTTTGAGAAAAAATTAATGGAAAAGAAAGACGGAAAATATTCTAAAAAGAATTTTTATTTTGAAGACAAAACTATTTTTCGAAGCAACTCCAAAGATTTTCATGGCATTATTTTGCAGCAAATTTATAAGAAATCAAATCTTATCATTCCTAATGGAAAACTTCGTTGCAAAGATGTTATTCACACAGGACTATTTACGATATTCGTGGATTTTATATTTTACTTTTAATACAATACATTTATAAAACGTAAAAGAGAATACGAATATCTTAATGTCCTGTTCTCTGATTGGTTAATGTACTGCAGAATACAGCTTAATATGTCCTAATTAAAAGAAATTGAAAAATAGAATTTACCCTGACATGAAAATGGAAAACTTGCACTAACATGGCTTCCACGACCCAACACATCGTACGTGGCATTAAAGTGGCTTACATGTGGCATGAGACTTCGAATGGGATTCCCATTTCAGATTACTTAGCATCAGAATGGGTTACATTGTAAAACGTATAGCATTAGAATTGGTTCCCATTGTAAATGGAGTAACATTAAAATACCTTCCTATTGCAGTTGGAGTAGCATTAGAATGGGTTTCAATTGCAAACGGAGTAGCATTAGAAATGGCTTCCCATTGCAAATGGAGTAGCATTAGAATGGCTTCCCATTGAGTAGCATTAGAAAGGCTTCCCATTGCAAACAGAGTAGCATTAGAATGGTTTCCCATTTCAAATTGAGTAGCATTAGAATGGCTTCCTATTAGATTCTAACGACTGGTTTCCTAATGCAAATGAACTGGTTTTCCTTGATAGAATGCTCAAGAGACACTAATCTTTCAATCATCCGTACATCATTACCACGACTCTGACAAATGATTCTGAAGCCATACTGAGCATTTTAGTGGTACAAGAGTTCATAGATTTTCACACGTCTGTGGTTGCTACGTAGTGTCAAGTCCACTCAAAGGGAACAAGCCCTCCACAAGAGAACACACTTCAAGAAATTCAAAGCATACGCTTCAGGCGAGACTGCAAAGCCTTAAACTTTGCCAGGGTTGTTTGTACAGTACGGTCACGTGAACAGATAGACTCCAGCTCTACCAAGTAGGTTGCACATGCGTCGTGTAAAGCCGTTGTAAAGGCAGGTCTGAAAGACAAGTTCACGTAATTTGTTATATAACAATGAGATACAGACCCCTGTGTTCCAGAGGAAGGGGGAGACAAAACGATAAAAACGGGAGAATACAAGGCGCAAGGAACAGTTCATACCTGTCATACGGTGCTATTAGTGAGGGGAGTTCGACGAATCTTGACAACAGATGATATAAAACATCTATAATATGCAAAGGTTTGTCGATGGCTTGCCAACAAGGATCCTGCCATCACAATAAACACAAGAATACAACGGAAATATATTAATAAGCCCACATCTTGCTTTTTTGGGAATCAGTCAAACATAAGAATATCCAAATAGGCCATTTGCACTAACAGGTCACGTGACCACCCTTAAATCAAGCTCCGGTATCAAAATGAACTCCAGAACTGGAAAGACCATATCGATTTTAGTAAGAAGGTGAAGTTTAAGCTCAAAATGTTTGACACAGTAAAAATGGCATAAAATGAGCCATTCAGCTCATTTCCCCCACACACTCTTAGAAAACATCAGATTTTATAATTCATGCCATTTTTCCTGTGTCAAACATTTGGAGCTGAAACTTCACCTTAGTACTAATATTGAGATGCTGTTTCCCTTTCTGGAGTTCATTTTGACGCTGGTCTTGATTTAAGGGGGTTGCGGTCAAGTGACCTGTTAGTGCAAATGGTCTATTCACTAACCTTGGCCTTGAAGAGCCTGTCATACACACCGTGAAGGACTGGGAACGGGATACCGATCTCAAGCATCGACATGAAAACCCAGGTTGGGTCCCAGTCCAACTCGGCACTCATCTTTTCCAGGATAAGAATGATTGCACCTGTGTAATGTCAAAAAGTCAACGATTAGATGAGGCGCTTTCTGTGGATTTTGATTGGTACAAAGCGAAGCCAATCAACATTCGCGCGCACTCGTTGAACGTCAATCTTACTTACCAAGAGGAAAGTAGCGTTCAGAATGCACGTAGGTTTTTCCTAAGGATACGATTTTCTTGCTGATAATAGTAATACGATCACTGGGTGGACAATGAGCAGAATCGCGCAACTCTGAAAAACAAAAATAGAGTGAAAACAAGTGATACACGATAAGAAAAATTGTCAGATTGCCCGTACGGACAGGCACGCGCGCTCCTATGAAAACCATTGGCAAAAATCCTTTCTATTAGGCACTTGCACGGCAAGAAACGACACATCCGTACTGTAACATTTTCAAACTTTTATGAAATCTGATCTGATATAGTGAAGCAAGACTGTTTTTACCTTTATCGATGATTTCCCGCCATAACGTCTCGATAAGAGTCGGGTCGTAATGCCCAGCACAATGGACAATAGCTAGTTTACATTCCGCTAACATAAAGACATCAGCAAACTCTCCATACAACTTGAAAAACAAATAGAAAAAATATATAATTATCTTTCACAAATCTACCCAGGACTACGAAAAATCCTCACGGGCTATATTGGCCGTGAAAGAAAGAATACGCTGTGGGGTCTGGGTACGAGACGGGTAAGGTGGTGTGCTCTGATTGGCGGATTTAGGGTGACATACCGTGGTAACATCCAAAAGTCGTCCATTTAATTCTGTCAAAGCTTCAGTGATGTTCCTGGACTGGCGGATATCGTTGATTCTTGACAAGGCGTGGTAAACTTGAAGCTGAATACGCGCAACCTAACGAAAGAAAGTACAATACAGTCGAGACAGTGAAGGACTACGGAAGGAGGCAAAAGAGGGAAGGACAAGGAATGACGAGGAAGAAAGAGACGGAAGAAGGGAAAGCTAACCCTTGAATGCGTAATTAATTTGTGAGGGTCTTGCCTTACCTCGAGTTTCTCCTCCAGTTCATGTAGGAATTCACCCTCTGAACTCGTACTTGTTCTCAGGTTACTGCTCTTGGCGCTCATGATGGCACGTGACAGATATTCCAGACGCTGCTCAAGGTTTATCCCTGGTCTGTTGTGAATCATTCCAAATAAACATCACAAAAAAAAACACTTTCAAAAGTAGAACAGACGTAATATAACCGTAAAAAAAGTACGCCGGGTTTCCGGACATATTAGGGACCTTAAGCATCTGGGACGTAGATGTCCAGGACGTTGACCGGAATGTAATTATCTGCGCTTGTGTGTAACGGCATGTCTGAAAGCCGACCGTCGTGAAGCTAAAACCCCGTCCTAAACGTGAAATTTGCTCCGTTCACGTTCTCGAGAAAACGAGAGAAAACTCTTCACAAATCCTCGGTCTAAATTCAACGTCCTGGACGTCTACGTCCCAGATGCTTAAGGTCCCTATTACGTGCCATGCAACATCCAAGCATTCTGATTGGATAAAATGTAATCTCGCCTACTGTGATTGGTTCAGTATATGTCGTAAATTTCGTACCATGATCGTGTCATAGTTTTCACAGTGATATGAACTGTTTGAGGCAGGCAGAAAAATGCAAAAGAAATGTCCCTGCGCATTCCCCAAGAAAAAGTGCTTTACTAACCCTTCTTTTTCAGCCAGTTTTGACAAAACCCTGGCAGCAGCCGAGTAGTTTTTGGTTTTCTCGTAGTACCGCCACAGAAGATCAAGAATCTTTTGCTCGTTTGGATGCTGTGAAATTATATCACCATCGTTAAAACTAAATACACAGTTCTAACAACTGTAATACTGTTATACGATGTAGCATACCCGTACCTGATTGGCTGCAGCCTGCTTTAGGTACGTCTCTAAATAAGAAGACTTGATCTAAAGTAGTAAAGTATTACTTTTTTAAACGTAATATAAATACAGAAGAAAAAATATTAAATGAAAAAGTGTTCAAATGGATGTTCATGTTCATTCGTTGATTTGGCCCGCTACAGTTCCTTCAACTAAATCCTACTATACCATCTTGTTCACTGTAGCCTCTTGATGCTCACCATCCAAAATGATTATAACATGATAGAAATCTAGGGCGGACTTCGTATGAGTGGGAAATGTACGCTACTGACTTACAGCACGTACACGGTACGGTATGCAGTAATACTGAAATGGCTTCCCATAAGAATGGTTATCGTATGAGTGGGAAATGTACGTTACTGACTTACAGCACGTACTTGGTGAGGTATGCAGTAACATTAAAATGGCTTCCCATTGTTTTCATGTGAATCATCCAATCACAAACGCGTAGTTAAGGTTACGGTAAAGGACGGTACAGCTACGGTAGGGTTATGAATTTGCCATAGCGTTTCCCACACATACGAAATCTGCTCCATTTCAACAGATTTGTACCTCTAGGAGCCTTTCTGTAAGAGCATTATCAATCAGCCATTGATACAGACACAGATGCCATAACTCATCTGATGATGACAGCGCTAAAGACAACGTATGTTCCATCTAAACATAACAAGAAAAATGATCATCAATTTGGACTACGTGTAGTAGTAAACCGACGTTAATTTAGCATACAATGTACTCACATATCTGTCAGCATCTTCCGGTGTTAGTGCATTGGGGTCTGGTGCTGGTGGCGGGCCTGGCCGTGAAGGGAGGCTAGGAGACTGGTGTGGTGATTGTCTCACAGCCAGTAGGCGCTGTAAACAATCTGTTAAACACTTGTAGCAGAATTTCCTATAAATATAAACATCAAAACTGCAGCAAAATTACCTCCATTAGGTGAAAAGACTTGGAACAAATTTCTTCTCTGGAAGAAGTTAACTTAAAAAGACTTTCATAACCCAGTGATATAGATATTCCAGGTATACTCTACCTGGCTATCATGGCTTCTTGTCCCTGAACATCTCCTGGTGTCTCACCATTCTTATAGAAGTTTAGTGCTAATCCTTGTGGATCTTTCTTCAGAGCAGCATAAAGACACAATTCTACTACACCCTCATAGAAATGGACTACAATGAACAATATATATTACTGTGAGTGATGATGCTGAGGATGATGATGATGATGATGATGGTCATGATAATGGTAGTTATTACAATGATGATGATGATCAAACTTAGCAGTTTCATTACCTGATTCAAATATAGAACAAATAAGTTCCAAATTGACTTGGTAAGTGACTTGTCGATAACACTGGAATAAAACCATTCAGTACTGAAAACTAAAATATCTAAAGCATGAAATACTATCCATAAAACAAACATTGTTTACTTGTTTTTACCTGTAATGCATCCTTGAGGAGTCTAGATTGCTCTGATTTATTTGAAGTTTTCTTTGCTAAAGTCAAAAGTTCCCCTGCCTAGAAGAATAGCTTCTATTTCAATAACAACTAGAGAAACTTAAGTTACAACACTAGCCAGGGCATTTGCAAAAGAGTGATTTTCACATAAGGGAGAAACGTACAGTACTGACTTACAGCACATACATGGTGCAGTATGTCATAACAATGAAATGGCTTCCCATTGTTTTAATGTGAATCTTTCAATCACCACATGTTGTTACCATCATGGTAAAGTATGATACAGCTACAGTATGGCTGTGAATTCACCATAGCCTTTCCCGCTCATGTGAAATCTACTCTATCAACAACAAAAACAGTCTCACAGGTTACATTTACCTTGGTGCAAATAGCATCAGAATCACTGTACAAACTAGGGCTTATCTCTCTTAGTCTCTCACTAATGGCATCTGTTGAACTACTGTCGTCCAGGAAACAGTTCATTAATGATGATATAAGGCCACTGCAAACCTATAAATTTAATAATTAATCATCACAGAAAATAAAAAAAGCCAATATGAATGACAAAGAAAATCTTTACCTCTTGTCCCATTGTGACTAATTCTCTGAATTTCAAGTGTCGTAACCTATCTCTTGGTGTCTGAAACAAGGGGGAAAAAGATTGAATAAATGGAAAGGAAAAGACCATTATTCTGTTCCAGATGTTTGATACTTACAGGGTCCATGTGAGATGTAATAGTAGCAAAATCATGTTCACACAATAGTTGCCATAGTCCAACAGCTTCACAACTTCTATCAACCAGATTCTTCAAGTTAGTTAAGGCTTTTCTTTCAGCAATGAAAGCTTCTGTTGAGAAAATATAAATATACTCCTTGGCATACAACTATCTGTAAGTACTTTTATGGCAAATATTTTCATCATAAATGATCTTGGTTATCAAAAGAATTAAGTACACAGACAAGGAGGATAATAAAGAAGTCGTTTATAATTCTCTGGTAAATTTACCTTGGTGAGACTGTTGAAGAAGGGATTGATCTGCCATCATGGACATGTGCGGAAAACTATAAAGAAAAAGATGTATCAATCAATGACATTTTAAATTGTGTGGATTTGATACCCCATTCTCTGCCTGTCCAGGACAGCTGATCACTGACCTGCTGTCAAGATATGGTGCTAAAAACTGAAGGTTATTTTCCATCCACTGTTGAAGCTCCTTCATCTTTTCTAAAAACCAAGCAAGTTGTTCGCAGTTGAACCGACTTCTGAAGACAACTGGTGGCTGAAAGACAAACCATCCCAAGGGTTGGATGTTAGACATGCAATTATAAATGAATGATTCACTAGTAGACTATAGATTGGTCATAAAAGACTACAGTGTTGTACTAAATACCTTCAAATTTCCAGGTGTTGGGGGTACAGCAAACTCTTCATAAACAAGTTTGCCATCCCATAATGTTCTAAGATACAAAATGTCAACATAAACTTAAATTAGTGAAACAAGATAAATACTTCTCACTTCATAAAATATTTTTAGAGTGTGTGGACTCATTTCATCAGTATATGTACTCCATACTCCAACTCCTGTTGCTGCAAAAGTAAGTACATAATGAACTTACCCAAGTATCCTTGCAATATAGAGACATATACCATCATGCTTGGCAGACTTGCTGAAGTCTGGTTGAAAGACGGCACGTCCTGTCATACCAGGATGAGGTGTTGATGTTGAATAACTCTGTCCAAATGGCTGCCTTTGACCACTGAAAAACGCAGTTTATCATGTACTCTATTTTCAGTCATTTACTGAGCCAAAATACATGTACATAGGTACAGTAAATGCCAGCTCTTACCCGGTTTGTCCTAGTCTAGTACCTGGCGTTCCCAGATAACTACCACCATGTACTCCCCCTGACAAAGGACTACCCATATTAAAGTTGGCTTCTATACCAGGGGGGTGCTGACCTATACCACTATCTGTTGTCATTGCTCCTGTTGTAGCGTGCTGAGATTCACCACCATACTTGAAGAATGCTCTTGTTGCCCACTCTGTTACCTGGAGACAAAAGATAACATTTTAATATTAATCATAAAAGAATATCAATCAAACTGTGGCCTTAGAGCAATAGTTGAAAAACCTCTGGTGTTATGGTGACAGCAGTAATGTACAAGGATTTGTATTTCTTCAACTTAATGTCATAAACATGTTGGGACACTATTTTTTATGGAAAAAAAAAAAATGAAATCTGCTTTTGACTACCAATAATTTTTGAAATTTCCATTGCTTACTTGTTGGTTTGTTGACTGGGTTGAACATGCCAGTACAAGACAAATTGCACAGGCCTGATTATCCTAAAAAAAGAAGCAAAAATGGTTCTTTATCTGTTGGGAGAGATTTTATACAATTGCACAACATGTGCTGAGGTTGAAAAGTAAATTTATTTTACCTTGTGAAGCTTGAAAAATGCTTGAACAGCTTCAGAATCAAAGCCTTGAGAAAGAACAAGAAGTTGTTGTAGTTGTTCAACAGGTCGATAACTAGACATTAGATAACTTCCCTAGAATAAAGAACAATCCAGAGTATGTAACTAGATAGTGGAATAAAAGGTAAGCAAGGTTAAAGATAGGGTAAATAATCATATATAGGAAACAGCAAGATTAAATGAAAACATCAACAAAATCAGTCACAAATATTTCACTCTAACCTTTGCACTGAGCAAGACAAAAGATCTCTGGGGTAATGCATGCTGTTTTACTACAGCAGGAGGTTCAGGCCACTTCTCAAACAGCACAGGACATGGACTGACTAAACTAGCAGCAAAATCAGGTACCTCGCTTACAGCCCATGTTCGACCATCAAGTGGAAGGGTAACCTAATAAATGATATCTTCATTATAATTGTACACCTTAAAGTACACGTCAAATACTCTACTCATTATCATGGTAAAAATAACTATCTTACCTGCATTTCTTTAAGAGGAGTCTGGAAAGGAAATGGGTCAGCACTGCTTACCCATAATACATCAGTGTCTTCTGTCTGTGATGATGCTAATAAGCTTATTCCTTCAATTAAGGAAATATTAGAAGATTAGAGTGACTAATGGAATATACACTTGCCATCTTGTAAAAGTTTGGAAAGGAAAAAGATTTCATTTCCCTAACAAGAAAAATAATTTCATTTTTCTATTCAATTCCTAATTCTTTCATGTTTTACCTTGTCTGTAGAATGCAGCATGAACATGCGTAGGCCGAACAGAAGTAGCTGAAGGAGCAAAACCAGGTGGCATCCTGACATGAACAAGACTGAGGTTGTTGGGTCTATCTAGAGGATTCTTGAAGGGCATGGTACTAAAATATAACCTGACACCTGGGAATAAAATGAGAGCAAAAAAGTGAGAGCTGTGACATAATGAGAAAATGGGGACTGTTGCTGGATAACTAACCCATTAATAAATAAGAATAAATGATGGGGGTAGCACTTAATGGCCTCAGCTAATGCACATGTGACCTTTATTCCAAGATCAAATTGGAATCTAGAGGTTGGTTTTCGCCAAGAAAGGAAAATTGGAGAACCTGGAGAAAAACCCTCCAGGAGAGAACCAACAAACAACTCTTCTCACATATGATGGCAATTAGTTCATGATACTTGGATGGATCACAAATTGTCAACCAATCCCATTATTTTCCCTCATCATTACCACCAGGACCATCATCATCATTAATACCAAGGATGATCCTCAATCATGATAGTACAAAAAAAAATAGGAAACGTACCTGCATGTGTGATAGCTACAAGATGAAGATAATCTGACTCACTTCTAGATACTGGTGCAATATGTACAATAGGTTTAAAGTTGTTGTAGTCTGACGTCCTAATAAAAAAGTGCATTTAATTACTTCTACAAAATTCAAAAGTTTTCACTAGTTGCAGTCAATGTATTACATACCTTGTGAAAACTGCAGCCTTGTGTGCAATGGCTTCTTGGTTCATACTAGCCACATATGCTGTATCTTTACCATTTGGGCCCAGATCATATACCTGAATGGTTCCCTTCTCAGATCTAGTGTATAGTATGTTTCTTGTGTTGTCAACAGCCAACTGGCACAAGGCATCTAGAAGGCAGAATGCATTTCTTCAGAAGTTAGTGTTAATCCTGTAATTTTTTTCATTAATAGTGAATCAAATACATTCTTTAGCCTAAAATGATAAAAAGGAATTTGTAAATTTAATCAACATACCTTCACCACTGACATTTAAAAAAGATGGCACCAAAAATGACAAAGTACTTGATGAATGGTTGATTTTACGGCACTTCCTCTGAAACCAGCTGTCTTCTGCCTAGAAAACAATGTGGTTGAATATATCAAGTTTATGCTTGACATGAATTATAAAACAGGTAAATTGGTACACCAGAGGTCCAAGTGTCTAATATGCTAAAGCTTTACAGCAATTTCCATGCAATCTAAGTGTCTGTGGTGATAGTTTACAGGGTTTTTACCTGGTAAGCTATCTCGTATAAACAGCCATCTTTCCCTCCAGTGAATATCCTTCCATAAAATGTTCCAGTGATACATGTCATGTAAACATTATCAGAAGGAATTGAAAACAAAGGATCTGGTTGAAGATGCATTTCAGCAAACTCATCATCTGGCAAACCTCCTGATTGCAAGCAAAAAACCCCATTTTATACTTATAAAAAGATTTTCACAGTAATAACACAAGAATCTAAACTTCATTATTGTGAATGCATAGTCTTGTCTTTGATAAGGATATTTGACAGTATTTAGTAGTTCACTTACCTCTGGATTTTGGTGTGAATGTAACAGCAAGAAGTACGATATCAACTGGAGTTGTCAAGCATAATATGTACTTCACTGAATCAGCTAGAATCTCTATCAAAATCCCAGACTCAGTGTTAACAGATGTCAAAATTGATATCAGGTTAATACAGAAGATAATGAGACAATTATACCTGGTTTAGGCTTAACAAGTCCTGCACAGAGAATGGTTTCACTAAGACCATCAAAATATGCTAAATCACTCCTAAAATGGAAGAAATTCCAAAAAAAATATGAAATACTGACTCTCTCCTCATTACTCTGAACACATGACATTATGCACCTATAAATGTTTAGCCTCAGGGGGGGTGGGCAGACCCAGGGGAAATCGACATTTTTGGAGATGGCAGAGTCAATTTCCTTACCCCCAGGACGTAACAAATATCAAATTTCCCCTCCCTTCCAGTCTCTCTTTCTTTCTAGTGTCAAATTCCTCTCCTCTGGGGAGAATGTACTTTTCAAATGCACTACCCAAGGAGTAAGATCCTATGTCAATTTCTCCTGGCTTGCCTGCCCCAAGCCACCCTGGGGCTCGACATTTATAGGTACATTACATACAGGAACAGTATTGGATATCAATATTTACCCATCCTCATAGTTCCATACAAAGATATCACTGTCAATAGTTAGCCATGCCCTGCGGATCTCAGGAAACAGTCCCATCATACAGTTACACTGCATATCTGATGAAACGTTAAGGATTACTGTGATAGGAAACACGTTATATACCTGATCTATTGAGTAATACTAAATGTCCCAGGCAAGGGGAGGACAGTGCCCCCCGATACCCCCAGAACTCATTTTACTAAAGGATACGATCAAACTGTTCAACCAGTTCAGCAGGAAGTGGCATTTGTTTGACAGTACTAATGAGTTCCATGCCTGCCAAGCCGACAGACGGTGATGACAGACAAGGATAGTCATAGTCATTGACTCCACTGAACGATGCTCCACCTATTTGAGGTACAACACCAAATGCTTTAGAATAACATATCTACAAACTCATAACTGCCTTACTAAGTTGTTTATGAATTGAACAGTGTACATTGTACAGAATATATTGGCATACAGAAGCTGGTCTTTCTTTAAGACTTCACAGTAATACATATTATTCATTTATGATCCCCAAACGTCTGATATATTACAATATTCTGCTACATTATACAGTAAAAGTGTTCATACCACTGGATGATAAGCTCAACTGGTCTGCAAGGTCAGGATATTGACGGTCAGCCTGTAGTTGTCGATCAACTTCTTTGGCCGCATTTTCAAGTGATTCTGGTTCAATGTTAGCGCTAATAGAACTAGTCCCACTCGTAGCTGGCATCCTTGGGGTATTTATTCAATAAAAAGTAAATAAAATGAACAAAATTAATACATTTTTTTCATGGTTTTTCTCTTTGCACACATGGAATATGTCTGACAGAGATTCGAATGAGCCGCGATCACTATTGCGCACACTCGGAATCCCAACCACAGGGAGCCCATCTATTTTTTTTTTTTCAAGGAAAAATGAATTTTGAAATAAAAGTCGGGAAGTCAAATTTAAGGATACGTGATCTGTATTTTTATTAGGCAAAATATTAACGCCTCTAAACGACAACACACGCTTTCCTGAATTATGTTATAATCATAAACAAAAGGTTCGTGATTTATGGTATTTTAAGTTTAGAGGAAACTGTATCTTCAGAATAATCTTTTTAAAGCAGCAGAAAACGTGATTTTTCTTGTTACAAGGACATTTTTATTATTTCATTAATGGCAAAAACAAGGCAATTTTGACTAGTAAGAAAAATCCATCAGGGAACATTAAGACAAGGAATTTTCATTTTATTAAAAGGTAAAGATACTAATATAGATAAAAAGCCTTCTGTTTTTAATAAACACTCAGAAGCGCATACATCACTTGATCTGCCCTCACTAATCTTGTGAGTGTCGAACGTAAGCCCGAACGCCCGATCGTAATTACCACTAAGTGTGGGCTTCCGAAATGGTGACGATATTTACCGAAGGCAGTCGGAAAACATCACGAATCTTCCAAATATGACGTCATTGATAATGGAGCAAGCTTTTGACATTTGTTTTGGTGCGAATAATTTTTCTATTCTTCAGATCTCATAGAAAATAAACGACCTCTCGAACCGATCTCTCAGTGTTTTAGGAATTTTCCTCCTTTCCCGACATGGGAAACTGCTTAAAGAGTTCGGGTCAGGATGATATTTCGTTGTTGCACGAGGATGAAAGTGCAGATTCACCAACAAGAGGCGAACCGCCACCGCCGTATCAAGTATGACTACCTTCACTCTACAATCACCTTAAAACTGGTTTCTTTTCTCAAAGGTTAACTAATTTTTCATGTTTCCTTCGTTAGGAAGAATCACCGATTTATATACAAAGTCAACACGCTCCTCATCTACTATCAGAAGAACAGCAAATTCGTCTAGCACAACGTCTAGGATTGATTCAACATTTACCAGTAGGAGAATACGATGGCTCTAAAGGAAAAAAAAGAGAGTAAGTTCTTGCTTAGATAATAAAACTATTAATCACTATCGCTTATATACTTTCAATCTTTAGCGATCGGAAATACTAAACACCACGAGGTTCTACTCAATAGCTACGGATTTTCCGCGAAAAATCTTATTGTCGAGAATTCACAGGAAATTTAAGCTTAAGTCTTATGTTCCTGAAATTATTAATTGCAATGTTCAAAATTTATGATCGTCCTCATATAACATGCTCTGAAAATAATCCTACAAAGTTTATCTGTTTATTCGTAGGTTTTGTATTATCAAGGTCTAACTTCGATGTTCAAGTTATGAATTTTTTCATTTTTGTTTACTAACAAAGGAATTCTATAAACATGTCTGCTGTATCCTGATGATGAGATACCATTATCTGTGTTTTGTTACCTTTGATAAGATTTTGTTCTGTGTTTTTTTTAGGTTATAGTGTGAACTTTTAATAGTCTCATCCCACTGCCAATGTGGATTAAATAAGGCTTTCGTTTTCGATATTTTATTTAATTATTTAAACACGTTTCTAAATTTCCATAACTATACTAGCATCAGATCAGTTATTGGTAACATTTTCAGCATGTTATTAATAATTCAAACTTTATCCAATGGAATAACTGTTTTGGGATGTTTTTTGCTATCCTACCTTCTGCTTTTTGATAATGATCAATACAGCTATATATTCTTAGCCTTCATTTAAATTTGAAATCATTCCAAAATAGTCCTATTCTGTCAATTCATGATTAATATTTCAAACTGAAGATCCATAACATCTGAAGAAGCTAGCAAGTGTGAAACTCTTTTTCTGAAAACAAAGAAAAATTATCGTAAGACAGCTTGAGAACATCTGCAAGATCATGTAGATTATTTGCTCAAAACTTAGGTTATGTTTTATTCTTTTATTAACTATTAACTATTTTATATATTACCAATTATGGTTATAACTGTTGGATATATAACTTTTTGTTTCACAATCTTTAATTATTCAATGCTGCATGTTTGTATTATTCCATATGAAACTGAATTTGTGAATAAGAACCAACACATTTAATTGGGGAATATAGTAGATTTACTGGATCAACATGAACTGACCTTTTTTGAATTTTCTTGGATGAACATGAAACAAAGGTTTCAAGTCAAGGTTGGCCTTGATAAACAAAAGAATCAAGTTCAGTCACGACTTGGAATCATTGTTTTATGATCATCCAAGCAAATTTGGGAAAGGTCTATTGGCCAATCATAAGTACAGAAGGGTTTTGAGAAAATCAATATTTTTGGCAGTCTATGAAATAATTCCATATATACTGTAGTTTCAAAATGAAATCACTGGTGGCTGTTTAAAAAATGGAAAGTTATTTTAGTTTTTCTATATAGAAAACAATATAGAAATATTCAAAAGCAATTCCAGCAGTTTTAGTTTACATCCCTCAAGTGTACATTATTACATACTAATGAATATTAACAGCAACAGCAAAAATAAATGACCAACTGTTTTACTTGATGTTTTCAGATGTGTTATATGTATGACAGACTTCATGGTTGGAGACCCAATCAGATTTCTCCCTTGTATGCACATCTATCATAAAGAATGTATTGATGACTGGCTGGTCAGGTCTTTTACTTGTCCGTCATGCATGGAACCTGTAGAAGCTGCACTTTTATCTACTTATGAAACACCTGAGTAAACTTGGTTTATACTGAGCAAATATTGAAATGATCCTGCATGTTTTGGGCACAATATGAATCTGTACTTGCCAAAATTTCACAAAGGTTCACTAGAGGTGAAAGCAGTTGAAGCATGGAAATATTTCAAGCCATGTTTAACAAAGTGAAATTTTTTCTAAAATTATGTAACTTGGCAGATGTCTTTTCATGGCCATTGCTGAACCAGGTGCTGTATAAATGATATAGGCACACCTTTTATTAAGGCAAGACTTCTCAGCAGTCCACGGCCCACGGCATAGATTTTTACATCACTCACACATAATGATATGAAAAATAACCAATTTATTAAAATAATATGAATTATTCTTTTAACAAAGCTTGACACCAACATTATTGCATCAAACTGATATCTATACATCTTATTTAACAGCAATATGTTTTTTAGACCATAAAAGGTAACTTGGCAGATTTTATACTTCATGGTGCAATTAATGATATATACATTTCATGTGCTGTAAGTGATATTTATAATTACAGCAAGGAAAGATACAGAAAGTTAAAATGAATAGTATTTATTATTAATTATGCACCAAAGAAAAATGCTTGGTGACTATTAATTTAAATTAAGAAAAAGAATAATTTTGGTTGCTATAAATAATATCAATAATGCCACAGTGAATACTAACCACAGGTCAAAATATTTTTGTTCGGTGAAGTTTTTCTTGCTATCAGAACCTAATTGTTCCAATATTTCTATAAAACTTCAACATATGCTGGATGGTAAGTGTGGCCAGTCATAATGAATGTTATAGTTATTCAAAATGGCATTGAAGGTAAGAGCAGCTAATTATTACAAAACTGACCACTAGAGCAATTTACTTATGATTGGAAAGTGGAAAACATGCAGCTTGTTCACAGTACAGTTTAAAGTAGCATTAAAATGGCTTCCCATTGTTTTCATGAGAGTCCTTCAATCACAATACTTAGTCTGACATGGTTACAATGAAATACACTACAGCCACAAATATGCCATGTCATTTTCCATGCATACCAAACTCAAACTATATTATAAAATGATGTATACTTGACACATCTCATGATAATCCTTCAAGAAGTAAGAGTATTTTCACTCCAACAAAAGGAATTGTTGTCAGTCAAATGTACATCTTTTTTCACTTTATCAGATTAATTTTATTAGAAAGGTTTTCATATGAGTGAGGTATTGATTTGAATGATGGCACTTAACCCATGAAACAGAATCTAATGGTTATTAATTTAATGGTCTCTAATAGACTAATAACTATTTCACAGGTTAAGTGTCATCAATCTAAGTCAATACAATTTCAGGGGTTAACAATTTCAACAGTTCACTGATTAAGTGCCATCACTCTACAGAACATAAACAGTGCAGTATAGAGTGACATTGAAATGGCTTCCCAATGTTTTCATGTATTGTTCAATCACCCAGTAGAAAATGTATTTATGAAATCTCAGTATTACTGACTTTTCCAAACTTCTTTTGTTATCATTGTGCTGTCTCAGTTGACTGAAACAGGTACTAGATCTCTTTGATTGCCATTAACAAGATGTTATCTTACTGTGAGTGGAGATTGATTTTTAGCAGTAATAAGCCCCGCCATGTTATAAGTAATATATACAAGTGGCCATGCTGTATCTGATATACAAGCTCAAGCTGCAGACAAGAGATTGTAGATCAGATACAGCATCACCACGCATATTGTATATTGCTTATGATACGTCTAGGTTAGCTAGATCGTGTCAATTTTGAACGTACATGTGAATTTGGCTGAGAATATCAGCTTTAAAGTTTATGCAAATCAGGAAGATTCTGTATGAGATATACAAGCTCCTCCACACTTATAATTTTCTATTGTTTTGGCCTCATTAATTATTCATGAGTATAATAAGTAATAGATCAAACATGGAAAAGAGTGTTTCATCCAATATCCAAACACCGAGAAATGGGTTGAAAAAAACGAGGCGTAGCCGAGTTTTTTTAACCGACTTCGAGGTTTTTGGATAGAGGATGAAACACTCTTTCAAGTGTTTGATCTAGCTTCTCAAATTCATGAATAATTCTAGGAGAAAATCAAAGCGAAAGTTGGTAAAATTTTATGCTAATTAGGATCACATATCCAAACCATCGTCACGGTAGTGATTTACTTTGTTTTATTAATTATTCATGAATTTGAGAAATTTATATCTTGAACTATGCTTCAACCAGTAAGCCTTTATATTGACATGCAACACAGCATGTGTGAAGAAGTCACAGTAATTAGAGATTGCACAGTTGCAGGGTTGCAGGCTATTATGAAGCACTGGATGGTCAATTGAGTCACATGAAAGAAATATGAGAAAGTACAGAGAATGGCAAAAGAACCAGATAAATTTCCATTCAGATTTCAGATATAACACAGAATGGAATGGTATTAATAAAATTTAAGAATCTTTGAATAAAAGATTGTTAACAGATGGATTAATAATACTTAGAACCAATTAAAGGTTAGACATAAAAATAACCCTTAACTAATTGTTTGTCAAAACCTAACAAAATTTTAATGAATGAAAAAATGTATATAATTGTAATGGTTTCCGTTTTTAGTTCTTTCATATATAAATACAATAAAAAGTTTAACACTAACATCATGGTTTCCACTAATAAAAGCTAAGACAGCTAGAATGGTAGATAAATTATGAAAAATATAAACTGAGATGTAGGTGGTTAAAGGAGGGATAAACCTTAGAGACAAGAACTTTTTGGGTGTAAAATTTGTGGGAAAATGAAATTCAAAAGTGGGAAAAGGGAAAAAGGATAGAAGGAAATAAAAAATAAGCATGAAATTGCAAAGAGGATGACGAATGAATGAATATTTGAGGAAATCAAAATCTATCCCACTGTAATGACTTTAAGAGATTCTTCCTTTACTGGAGTTCTTGAAGGACATCAAAGGTTTGCATCCATGGCATCCAAGTACTTATGATGTATCAGCTTTGGAATAAGACCATGTCTGCAAAGGAACAAAATGTCTCTCATCAGATTAACAACATCAGCTGATTCAGTGTTTATACAGGATCTTGAGTAGCATGTAGAAATCATGTCCCCGCAATTCGAACAAGGATGAAAACATTTTAGACTTTTTTAATCATCACGTACTGTTTCTTATCAAAGGATTATTCTCCTCCTTGAATTGGCATAAATCATGATAGTAGTATTTATGTCATTGGAATAAATCGTTTAAAAGTCCATTCAGTCTTCCAAGCTAATGCACTTTTAAAAAGTATACGTGCATGAAAAGATATGTGCTTACGTGTGGTCGTCTGGTTGCCGCGTCTAATGACCATAACATGCAGGAGCTGTCAAACAGTGCGCATTTATAGCAAGTGTAATACACCTACATTCATGATAATCTCAAATAGACCTTTTTACTCTGGCTGTAATGTTTTCCGATTTCAGACATCTAGGGGAAAATGAGTCATTCTTTGAGTAACGTCTATGATAATGCATCTCCTAAGGCGCTTCAGATGAACAAAGGAATAATACTCAAGGGAACGACATATGGTTAGAAACAGGAAAACCATTACGACCGAAGTAAACGTGGATTATATATTGATCTTATTCCCACTGTTTTGTTTACTGCAGCATTTTTCAAGTAGTAAGTACGTGCGTCGCCCACTATCAAAGTAAAGTACAATCGTTTGATTACTTCCAGTTCGCTTAGTGAGAATACAGACCTTATAGGTAGAAGTAGAATAAGAAGTACAGGGAACACCATCTTGATGTAAGATAACGAACCAATAAACCCAAAGGCACAGAGTACAAACAGCTGTAGGAACTGCATACAAGTATACAGGTGGATCTTCCGCTGAGGTACCCGACGGATGTAGTGATTGGGTGGGTACGCGCACTGCCGTGAAAAATGAAACACAAATTCAGAGTAACACGTAAATAAAAGACCTCAATGAAGACTAACTATTTAGACCAAAAAATATTATATATGGTTTAGTGGTTAGCTTCCCTTAGAGCTACAGGGAAGATTTTTTTGAGGGGGGAGAGGAGGGGTGCACTATTTATGTTTGGGACTCGAACACCAACAGTAAATTAAATCCATAATTGACGTTAAGTAGCTGATTTCAGGGGGGCGTGCGCACACCCTGTACCCCTCCCCTGGATACGTCCCTGGAGTTGAATTCTACACAAATAAGACCTTGCATTCTTTACTTGAGGTGTTATGCGAAGTACAGGAAACTCTACCTAAATAATTCCCCGCACTGCAGAGTAACTCATTGAAGTTCTTCACGGGTTGGACCCCACACACACCACACACATACACACACACACACACCCCACATCCACCACCGCCACCACCTCAGTTTAACGAGATGAACGGTACCCGAGTCTGCCATACCTGTTCAGTTACGAGTAGCAAGAATCTCTCGAACATCTGGTTGCTAAACAATGGTGTAATGGCGACAAACAGGAACAGGCCATCCAGTACGGATGACGGGATGTAGTTAAGAGGTGTAGGAACCATGAATAGGGATAAACCAACCATGATGTGAGATATGAACACAGATAAACGATTCTCACGAACCTTGACGATCCTGAATAAAGAATGAATGAACGGATGGATAGATGGATGGATACATAATTTTGGCTTGAGATATCAACAGAGATAAGCTGTTCTCCTGCACCTAGACGACTGAACATGAATAAGATAGACAGACAAACGGCGAACCATAAAGACAATTTGGTAACGTCAATCTCCAAGCGATCTATGGTGTAATTATTATCACATCAAAAACTCACAGTTCGTGAACATGACCTTGATCAACCCTCTCCTCGACATCAGCTAACGCCCTAACGTGTAGGGGTGAGTGAGGTAACGCAGCATGTACCCATGGCAACCCAAATATGGACAGTACACCATTGAGAATCCCAATGATGAATAGATCAAGATGGTAGGCGGTACCTTTCTTCAGCCTAGTGAAGAGAATTAATTTTTTTGATGAATTTAGTTGGCAGTCAAAGCTACAAGATCTTGAGGGGAAATATTCTTCAAAAATTTTTATTCGATTTTGTTATAGAACGGATTGTAATCAAATCCTTACCGGTTGCTAGGGTTATTGACAATAGCACTGACGATATTCTGGGCCATGAAGAAAAGGAATGAGAGGCAAAATCCCAGACCACAAGCTCCAAGTACGGCTCCCCCAGAAAGAGAAGAAATTGGGGACAATTTGATCTTAACGATGTTTTTGTAAGTTAGTTTATGCACTAGAAAAATATAAGTACATCATTAGCGAAAAGAATAACAACAACAGCAGCAGCAACAGCAATAACAGCAATAACAGCAACAACAACAACAACAAAAGCAGCAACAACAACAGCAGCAGCAGTAACAACAACAACAAAATTTGATAGTCTCATTATAATATGAAGCAAGTTAATAGAGTATACACGTACAACAAATTTACTTACTGTAAATGTCTTTAAATGCAAAAGAACCAATGAACGAGAATACTAAAACAGAGACTGGGAGGGCGTAGTCTGCAAGTGCTTCTCGCTTGTTCGCATCCAGAAAAGGACTAGTACAAGAGTTCACAGAAATATATTACTAATTAGATAAATGAATTTGTATTTTTCCCATTAGATAGGCAGAGCTGTCATACCTTTTCCTACAGTTGTAGAGCGTGACACCCAGCAACACCGTGCCGAAGCTGAGCAGTAAGTACAGAATACCTCCCTCACGTGAGCAAAAACACTGCTCATTGTTGAATGAGGTACACGTGATGGAGTCTGTGGATATGTTGGACTGGTTACACAAGCTACAGGAACTGTACGGTACACCTACACAGTTAGGCTTATTGTACTCTAGAAAATAATATATGTAGAGCACAAGTATCAATGTTAAGGGGGGACCAGTCATTATCTATGGCCTAGGCGCATGGGAGGATTTTGGGGGGGAGGGGTGGTGGTCACAAGGTTTTGCAGAGTACGTAAGGGGGGATCGGCAAAGCAACGACAGACAGTAAGTTGCTGTTGTTGTTGCTGCTTTTGCTGTTGTTGTTGCTGTTATTGCTGTTGCTGCTGCTTGTTGTTGTTATGCATGGCTCTGTTATCAGTTATTTACTGATCATTAATGTGACTGCGCGATACAGTTAAGCCATTAATGTATTCTGTCGCTACGTGACTGCGTGATGCGGTTCTAGTTACAACCCACGGATAACCCTGCTCACCATAGAGTCTCCAGTAGCTCAGT
>WUAP02164783.1:8306-24435 GCA_015163945.2 Stichodactyla helianthus | reverse complement strand
CAAGACTATACTACACACCCGGACGATCACACAACACCAACATCGTTTACACCTGGGTTCAAACCATTCACTCTTATACTGGCAGTTATTATTCATTAATGACTATATTATCAATTTTTTAGTTTTCAAAATTCTTTGGAGTATAAATGTCTTCAAAAACGTTTTCCCCAAACTGGCTATCATCAGTCTTCATTTAACATTAGATAAAAATTAACTTAATTTGAAATATATATTCTGCAGTGATTCCTTCTAATCATGACAAAACTCCTACAAAATCACAATCCACAGATATGGTAAGTAGGCCTCCACAGTTTACAATATGCCCACCAAACTCAGAAAGTTGGGATTGGGAGTCCTGTAATTGTGTAACAACCTTAATTCAATTTGAATTTTTTTATTTTTCCTATCAGGATTCAACAACAGCACTAGTAACATCATGTACATCATCACCACAGAAAGAATCCTCAACAGAAACGTCTGCCAATAGTACACATACACCAAATATACAGCAGAAAGAACACCAAGTTACACCATTATCTCCCAGACACAGTGAGTACTAGTACCATCAACCCAAGAAGTATCTAAATGGCTCTTCTTAGATAGAATGGTCTTGTTTATAGTTATCCTAAGACTGGTTTTGAACTTTTTACCAATATTACTTCTAAATTCTCTGTACTTTCCTAAATAAGAAAACATATTAGACTTTCTCTTCTTTAGTCTTGTTTACCTGGGTTCTACAGTTAGTTTTGGAAGTGATCTGTTTTGCCATAGTTCTTTGTATGGCTCTGTATAGGTCGTCTGTGCTGGTTTTAATATTTTATTGCAGTCTGTGATTCATTATATTAATATTTATCATTATTTTAAATTTTATTTATGCCACAGGAGCACGATTGAGTGCAGATTTCAAGTCAAGTGAAAAGTCGTGAGTTTGACCAGTAAACATCCTGTAAAAATCCCAAAGTTATTTTCATTTTGTTGTTGTTGGTTTTATCATCTCATTTCTTCCAATTTGACATCATTAAAAGTGTTTTAAAAACCATTACACCCAAAAAACTCTGTTCTGCTTACGGTATACCTTCCTCTTACTTCATAGTACTCCTCAAAAATCGTCACCTGCAGTGAGAATGTTGGACCTCAGTTCTTCTTTAGCCTCCATTGCAACAAAATTTAATGACAGATTGAAAGCAATTGAAAGAGCAGAATCCTCTAGTGCTACATCTGCTTTCCCTGAATCTTCAACACCTTCTTCGACATCTACTTCAAAACCTGAAGGTATGGAAACTAATAAATGGATTCTTAATTGTTTTCAGCATAATTTGTTTCTTTTGCTTCTAAAATTTTAAAATTTTCTTTATTTTCTTAGAAGAGTTTGATGTCCTATCAAATCCCGATAGCTTATTGAAAATGTTACAAGAAATCAAAAGAGAAAGGTAGCTTTCCAGGAATATTCTCCTAAACACCTGGTGTACCCCACAGCTCTATACTGGGTCCACTGGTAGTTTGTCCCTCCGCAATATAATTCAAAGTTAGAGACTGAAGTGCAATTATGAAACAATCTTTTAGAGTACAGCAAAGTTTAATGCACATCTAGCACTAGACAATATATTTACTTTCGACAATTGTTACATAGATACATCTAGATACATCTTATGAAAATAAGATACCATTAATGAAAAAGACCATTTCATTTCCATAGACCATACAAAAAGTTACGTGTTACAGCACGAAACCTCTATCAAGCAGTCAAGAATAAAAATCTCAGTAAAGTTTTAGCTTTGCTTGGTAAGAATTATCCTTCAAATTTTTATATTTTTGTCGTAAGAATTTAGGTAATTATAAATGTGCTCTGTATTTTTTACCTGTAGTTGAGGGTTGTAAACCTAACGTACAAGTTGAAACAGAGAAGGGACGAACTGCTCTGCACGCTGCAGCTGCTGGTGGATTCCTGGATATTATCACGTGTTTAAAGATGGTATGTCTCTCTGTGCAACCTTTTCTTGGTTTGATAACGCCACGGAGTTCAGACAGGCTTTTCATGATATCTTGTTTTTCGTTTATTAGTCTGGTGGAGATCTGGACGTACTGGACTATGACATGCGCACTCCTTTGGTAAGAATGACACCGCTTGATTCCATTGAACTTCTATTCATCCTTAACAATGCGTATATAATTAATTGTAATCGGTGAACAATAGACCGATAATGTTGACGGCTTCGTGCGTTTTTCTTTCGATTAAAATTTAAATATCGGTATGGATAACCCGAAGCCTTTCCTAGCCGTTTGTTTACTTAAACCTCATCTAGTTTTACAACAGCAGCAAAAACCAAAGAAATGCAAAATTGAAATGTTAGGGGTAAAAGATAACGCAACCGTTTTTCAGTCAGAAGTTAGGTGTTTGTACGTCAAAAAGGTAATGTTGTTCGTCTTCCACACTATGCTATATTTATCTCGTGTTGATTTGGTCAGTCCTCGCTGTGAAAGGCTGAAAGGAGTATGAAATAATGTTCTTTTTGTGGTAAAACTGAGGCAAGACTAAGACAATTTATTCCAGTCGCAGAATAACTTATCGACGAATTATCTGCAGTTATTTTGTTTACCAAAATTCGTTTACCATTTTGATAATTGCATTTTTACGTATCTGATCCAAAAGAGTGAAACAGTTTGTGTTTAGTTTATAAACTTCGCTATTTGTATCCTGAAATAGATTTTTAAAATCGGCGAAGAAACTATGTTTGTTTACCTTCAAACTGAGATTTAATTTAATAAAACCATTGTTTGAACAAGAATAAGCTCAAATATTCTTATCCGTATTTGAACTATAGTTTGTGAGATATTAGAGATTAAATTCTTAAAATGACTTTTTCGAGTGATTCTTGGTGCTAGAATAGACTTGATTAATCCGCCCGCTTTCACAAAGTTATAAAGTTATTTTAGTAACTTCAAAAATTTAAACATTTTGTACCATCTTTTACAAGATTTGTATTACAAAATGTGATTATATTTTTATATATTGAGCGGACATAAACATTGGTCATTGTCATGGCAACTATATTTTACACATTTATTGGTTGTTTCACTTTGAATAATATTTCAGTTTGACGCAGTTGAAAATAACCGAATTAAAACCGTGGAATACCTTATCGACGCTGGTGCGTCTCTTAGAGTAAAGGTATGTCACGTGAGACTGGATTACAAAGTAACGGTAAGCTATAGTTGCATTGTTTCATCGGTATTTTATGTTTCTGTGTTTCAGGACCAAGGCGGCATGACGCTACTCCATGTTGCTTCAAGAAGAGGGCACAATAAAGTCATACGCATTCTTCTTGATACGGGAAAGTTTGATGTCAATCAAAAGGTATTTGCTTGTTTGCCACACTAGATACTTAAGGCTCGGACACACGTCTGCGACGTTGCTTGCAACGGGGAAATCGCACCGTGTGTCCACACGTGCAAACTGTTGCGTGCGACGTCACAGAAGTAGAAACGAGTTCTACTTTTACGGGTGGGGACACGATTTCCCCGTTGTAAGCAACGTAGTAGGCAACGTCGCATCGTGTGTCCGAACCTTTAGAATAGATGACCCAAAGGAGCTATAGACGTGAACGCTCCGCTGTCGTGGGGGTTATGACGTGTAATATTAAAAGTGGAAGTTTGGATTTGAATTGAACGTCTAATTGTAATTGAATTTCTAATTGTATGGTTTTTAGGATGATGGGGGTTGGACAGCAATTATGTGGGCGGCCGAAGACAAAATGGTAGAAACGGCAAAGCTCTTATTACAGAGAGGCGGCAATGCTCATCTAAGGGATTTGGTAAGACATTCATTACGGTGTTCCACAGAGCTCAGGATTGGGGCCTTGGTTAAATCACTTTCAGTGTTCATCTAAGAGATTTGGTAAAACACATCTATTATGGTGTTTCACAGAGATCAGTATTGGGGCTTTTAATTTTGAATATACTTTGAATATACTTTGTTAAAACCATCGATTTTTTCCCTTTTGCTCCAGGAACTAAATATTCCTCTTCACTGGGCAGCGTTTGCAGGAAGTTATCAAATGTCACTACTGCTTCTTGAAAATCAGTCAGACGTTCATGCGATTAACAAACACGGAGAAACCCCTATGTATGTATATTCGTCCATAAGTCCCTCTCTCCCTCCCTTCTTCCAACTGATTAATCTGTTCGTAGTCATACGAGAGTAAAGGAATTAGTGTGATTGTATTCATACTCACATGTGACACTATTTTCATTTCTAGGCATATCGCCGCGAGAGAAGACAACTACGCCTGCGTCCAGTAAGTATTAATCAAGTTACGACATTGAACGTCGGGCAAACGGCAATACACGATGAAAAAGCTTCCTTACATGAGCCTTTTTTGTTTGAACTACAAGAATGCTCGTAAACTACACCCGGCATGCATGAAAAAAACCCGTCCAACTCGTTCTTTGGGCACCGCTTTTCTTTATGTCTATCGCTACAGTAAATAGACAGCTGCTGGATTTCAGTTTGGTTGTCTTCTGTTTTAGATTATTTCTTAATCGAGGAGCACGTATCGACATTGCTAACAACGATGGGTCAACACCATTACATGTAAGTCAAATATTTCTTATTTAGGATTTTTTCCACTTACCTTTCGTTTCATTGCTTTTCTTTTTCTTTCTTTTTTTCCCCCTTCTTTCGCCTTGTTCTCTTCTCTCATTTCTTTCTTCTCGTTTTTCCACGTTTCTTTCGGTTTTGATGCAATTCTTTTATCTTAAGGTTGCTCTACCAGAGACAAAATCTCGACAGCTCATAGAAACCAAAAAAATACTCTTACAGTGTCAACCACAACCACAATACAGAATGTTAAGCTGGTAAGAGAGTTTGCTAAAATTGAAAGCGAGGTTGCTAGCTACTCATATAGTGCGTGGCGACTACTAACAAAGAAATATGACGTCAAGAAAATAAGCTTTGATTTGATGGAGTGATACGCTTAACCAATCATCGTGAGACTACGGCGTAGCCAATCAAAATGCATCACCTCATCACCCAATCACTGCCTCATACGCTGTGCATTTTTTTTATTTTACATTCTTTTTCATGTTTTTAGTGACATATCAAGGGGCCAAGAAAACGTAGCTATACCATGCGTTAACGAGGTAATCCTACTCTTTATTTACTGCATCAATTGATCGTGTTTAGTTAAAGGTTTCATACTTTGTTTAGGTCGATGATGATCCTTTCCCAGAATTCACGTTTGTCAAGGAATGTTGTGAAGTTGGTGGTGCTGGCATTGAGTGGAATATCAATACCATCCAGGTAGTGTTATAGTTGGTTTATCTTCTGTCACGTCTCTCTTAGAATTCATTAGGCGTAGGGCAGCTGGCTGGCTTAGGTCAGTGTTTGAGCATCTGTCTGGCTGTCGTGCGTGTGAGGTCGTATGTTACAGGAATAGAGCAGATTTTGTATGACTGTAAAAGCTCACGGCATGAACACGGTCGTTACACGGTCGTGACACGGTCAAGGCACGTCCAGGTTCTAGAAAACATCACGGTCGCAGCAAGGCACGCTTAGGCACCGATCGCGCCGCGAGCGTTTCACGAGTCATACAAAATCTGCTTAAATGAGGTTAGGCCGTGTTCCTTCTGTCCTTCCCAGGGTAGTTCAAACAAGAGGTGACTGAAACTTGCCTTACTAACCGTATCGTTTGTTTGCATTCAAGGCGTGTACATGTGAAGGCGATTGTGGAAATAACCCAAACTGTTCGTGTGGTAAAATGTGCGATGAGGAAGTCATTTGGTACGACAAGGTAATTGTAACGATGCACCATCCAAAGAGATCTCGTAGAGAACCATTCAGGACACTAGGAGGGCAAATTGACCATCTTATTTCTTTATATTTTGTATTCCAGGAAGGTCTTCTTTGTTCAGAGATCCACAAGCTGGACCGACCTCTTGTGTTCGAATGTAACAAGATGTGTAAATGCTGGAGTTATTGTCGTAATCGAGTGGTTCAGAAAGGAATGCAGTATCCTCTGCAGTTATTTAAAACTAAAAAGAAAGGTAGAACTGAATACGAGTGATACCTCATATGACGTCACTGTGACGTCACACAGACAGGTAGATTTTGGTATTTCGAGGTGGATAATGCGTTGCTGTTTGTCCACAGGTTGGGGAGTGCGTGCTCTCTGTCCTATTCCTAAGGGCACGTTTCTCTGTGAATACACTGGAGAGTTGATCTCAGATGCCGAAGCTGATTCAAGAGAAAGTGATGCTTACCTTTTCGACCTTGACTGCAAGGTGAGCATGCCCATTAAAGGTCCATTCACACGTACAATTTGCATTGCGATTTGATGGCGGTTTTGTGAAAAGTACCAGTGCTAGCTTTGACAGCAATTAAAATGGCATTTACTGCGAAAATTGCTGCATCGCGACCCGTATTATCGTAACTTCGATTGGATTTTTGTGCTTCTCTGAGCTGTCGATCATCATTTTTGTTGGGGGCTATTCAAATCGACCAATGATTTTCACGGATTCGCATAACTCCCGCCCCCAAAGATGATTGACGGATCAGAAAGGCTCAAAAATCCAACCAAAGTTACGATAATACGGGTCGAGATGCAACGATTTTCGCTGTAACAGATCATTTTGCAAGATATGTGCTGAGTCACCAAGACTTTTTTGCTTGTTTTTCAGGAGAGCGAGCATGAACTTTATTGTATAGATGGTGATAGATATGGCAATATTAGTCGCTTTATAAACCATTCATGTGAACCCAATACCATTCCTACTCGAGTATTCGTTGATCATCAGGTGTGTGACCATTTACTCGTTACGTGGTGAGGATATTATGGGATTTTCTATTGCATGAAGTTTCGAATAAACTCTTAAAATTTATGTATTTAAAAGGGAGAATCTAGTAAGCAGTCTGACTCTAAATAGGATTTCTCTTAGAACCAATCAAAGCGAGTAAAAGCGAACGCTATCCAAACACAGTGCTTGAATGACAAACCGAAGTATACTGATGATGGTGACGCTTTTATTTTAGGATATAAGATTTCCACGAATAGCATTTTTCTCCTCAAAGGATATAGAAATGTATGGAGAAATTTGGTAAGTGAAAATAGTTTGTCCTTATTCATAAATATTTTATAGATTTTGCAAAAGTTGCTCCTCACGTGATCAAGACATCTAGAACTTTTACCCGGCGAAGTCAGAGAAAGACTGGTAACAAACGCAACCTGCTTGGAATTGTGGGGCCGAAGTTAGCGATGTAAACCAAGGAGTCTGCCATCTTTAATAACCCGAAATTCCCTTTTGTCGCATTTGTAAAGCTGAATTGTGAATGCCAGATGTGAGGATGATTTATACTCTGGTTTTGTGTTCCAGTTTTAATTATGGAGACCGCTTTTGGGAAGTAAAAAAGGAGGAGTTCTTCTGTCAGTGTGACACACCTTCCTGCAAGTATCGAGCACCATCTCCATGACCAATGGTCATTTTAGCATATATATTATTATATATATTATAATTATCTGAAAACCATTTTCACGTATTTTCCTTTTATTGGTCAATTTACATAAAATTAGGCCGAAGTTTTCTCTTTTTATCCTGTTGTAAATATTTCTATTTTATTATATAGCTACGATAGTACGCGCACTCTGATTGGCTGATTTCCGGTCTGATATTTTTCCCATCTCAGACCGGTAAGTTAAGTTCGCCTGTCTTTCGTCGACTCAGCTAAAAAAAAGCCATATAATAAACGATTTATTAACCTCGCTTGCTCGGTCTGTACGGGAAAATATCAGACCTCGGTCTTTTATGTACTAACCTCGCCTAACGGCTCGGTCCGTTCTGTCAAGACCTCGGTCTGATATTTTCCCGTACAGACCGAGCAAGCGAGGTTAATAACCTCTTAGTATATTTACATACTTATCTTATTTTATTAGTTATTTTTTATCAAACTTTGTGTTTATTGCCAAAACATCTTGTTTGCAATAAAACTCAGTACCGTGGAGGGAAATGTGTAATTTGTGGTCTTGAAAACAGTCCTACAGAGATTGGTTCGCTGTTATCAGAGTCGGAAGGGTGAATAGGCCTTTCCCAAGATATGGTTGAGTGAGTCCTGTACTTGCCAAAGCCTCGATTTCAGTACGTACCATCGTGCACAGAGCTATGTGCTAATCTGAATACAATGGACTTCAGGATGATTAAACAATAAAGCAAAGAAGAGTCGTTGATTAAACAATGTGTAATTTACATAATAACACCAAGAAGAAACTGCTACGGTAATGAAATCGAGGATTTGGCAAGTACAGGACTCACTCAACCATATCTTGGGAAAGGCCTATTAAGATATTGCTGGACGTTGCTGAAGGAAAGAGTAACTGTCTAAAAAGGGAACTCTAACATTCAGGTGCTTTATAAAAAAGGTAGGTAAGACCTGTGATGTGTAAGAGGGAGGAACTTGATGTCTCGTCACCTTAAGATGAGGTGGGGGCCCCATTTCACAGCATAAAATTCCAAACCAAAAACACTTTATATAAAACTGTTTTAGTAAGCATTTGATTACACAGATTATGTTGAATATATATTGCTATGATTGCAGTTTTATGTAATACCATTGCACGATCTCTGAGACAGTGAACAGTAAAAGTTAATCTACCTTACAAAGGTTTTTTTAAAAATGTAATAAAATGTAATAAAATGAAGGCTAGCTCAGCTAGCGACTGAAGCATTGAAAATAGCTTTTAAAGCAAATTATGGTTGAACTTGTTGTAGCAGATACACTGGGTCAAGAGGCCAAAATTTGTGCTTCTGTTTTTATTGCGGATTTTGTTTGTTTTAGCACATCCAGTGTTCTTATGATCTGTGATTATGGTATCAAACGAAAAATATACAACGATCAGATGAGTTATGTTGACACGTGTGTGGTTTTCTTATAAAAATAATGTGGAGCTTTCGACGTTTTTGTTTCAAATTTTACCAAATTAGCAAAAGGGAATTGGTATTCCAAACCAAGCTACAAATTATGACCACGTGATCATGCTGTGGCGTCATCTTCTGGTTGGTCCAGTGTTAAGGTCCCACCAGCGAAGTTTTCGTATTCTGGAGGGTCGTCAAAGCGTTCCCAGCTAAGACTCTGGTATTGATGGTCATCTTTGTTCTCAGGCATTCCTGTTGTCATAGCTGGAGCATCTTCCTGGTTCTTCTTGGCAGGGACCTCGGAATACTGATTTTCACGTGGAGTCCGCTCCGCTTGTGGTTCCTTTTTCTCCTTGTATTCATTGCCCGGGTTGTCCATCGTTATCTCGTAAGTCGGATTATTTGCATTGCCGATATTTTCCATCGCATTAACATTAGGAGACATTGCTATGGAGTCTGACAATGGTGGCCGTAGATTACAAGATTGTTCCATGCCATATCCAGGATTAGCGAACGTGGCAAAGTCGTTGTCAGGGACAGGGTCTTCGTTCTTCGAGCTTGCTCTTTGGGTTTGTTTTCTATTAAACAAAAAAAACTAAACTTAGTGTGGCATACACTTCAAATTTCCTGACAAATCTCGGTGGTTGCATGGTCAGACGAGGTCCTAATAAAAAAGTTGCTAATTCTCTTCATTTCGTTTATCGAACCATGAAGCAAGCTGTAACTCGGTGTTGGGTTTTGCGGAGGGAGGAGAGCCCGGAGACCTGGAGAAAAACCAATGAACAAAGGAAGAAACCCAACAAGAACTCTACTCACATAAACTGCCGAGTCCAGGAATTGAACCTGAGACCTGAGGTGAGAGGCGAGTGCGCTACAGCTTCGCCACCCTTTATTCCTCTTATTCAACTCTATTCTTTTTCTAACGTACCTTGAGTAGTAAATCAACACGACTATTGCTATGAAAATGAGTAGTAGAACAACCACCACCACTCCTGCGATTGTTCCACTGGAAATCTTTCGCGATTTTCTTGGTCGAGAACTAGGCGGATAATGTGGGGTGGCCTGTGCTTTCGAAACCTTCACATTGCTGAACTTTTTCTGCAGGTTATTGTTGATCTGTTCTTTTGAATCGACGACTGCTTGCGTCAAGGTTTGGGCTGGCATGATGTTATTAGTACTTATATTGCCGTCAGCGGATGGATAGATTACTACTATATCTAGATTCATCTGGTTTCCTTCCTGCTTTGGTTTACTAACAATGTAAATGTTATCGGCTGTTATGTTTCTTTGGCTCTCAACGGCTCGTCTTCGCCTTGGTTTACTGCTCGATGAAAAATAACACAAATCATGTTAAAACTTAGCAAAGATGACTTCTTTTCTTTGAAAAATCTTGAATGTGAAAATAGACATTTTCGCTTACGATTGTCTTTCATTTAAAATCTGCGCCAATATATTCTTGAACTCATTTGTCACATCTGCAGCCTGGTTAATCAATAAATATTAACGTTAGCATTATTATCAAGAAAGACCATTTTTTGATAATGTTGACTGAGCCTACCTCCTCTTGGGTGATTTCATTGATGGTGATCCTTACAACTTCTTCTCCTGTAGAGAGAGAAAAAGCTATCAGTCATGTGAGAACAGGTGACGTCATGAATGTACTGCCCATGTTCGAAATATTAGCCCGGAAAATGGCGGACGCGTATCAAAAAAAATAGAGATTTTGTAGATATGGAAAAATAAGAGTAATTTGTTTTGTTTGGGAACAGAGGCTTTATTTGTCGAGCATTACAGAATATATTTTTCCGTTGAGTCCCCCCACCCCAAAAGGATTGGATACTGAAGGGTTAAATCTTACCTACAAAAAACTCACATGACCACGGCGGCACGTAGTAATCAGGACAAATACATTGGTAAGAATTCGCCGTAGCTTTACATGTTCCTCCATTTAGACATGGGTTGGACTTGCAAGCCTCTTCGCTTGTTGGTGGCTGTGTAGGTGGACTTGGGGTAGTTGTAGGTTTTTGGGTTGTAGTAGGTTTTTCAGTGGTAGTAACAGGAATCTTCGTCGTGGTTGCAGGAAAGGTAGAACAAGTCGTGTTGGGTGGGAGAACATCTGGGCATGCGCAGCTGTACCCATTAGGCTTCAGAAGACACAGATGGGAGCACTGGCCATTGGAACGCGCACAAGGGTGAGCTGCAAGAAGAGACAATGATTACCGTAACTATGTAATAAACTAGACGCAAGAGCTCTTGTTCTTTACCTATGGATCAAGTGTGGCGTAGTTAATTAAAGCGCTGCTTGCTAAGCAAGAGGTCCATGGTTCGATCTTCAGTGACCTCACATATTTGTTTCGACTTCTCTCTAATCCATGTAGCTTTAGCTTTAAATACCCTTAAAACGGAGCACTGATGGAGAGAGGGGGGTAAAGTGAACACCGTCGGCTTCCATTGATACCAGCCTCGTAGCTGAAGGAACTACTGATGTTAAAAGTTACTTTACCTTTTCTTTACGTTGTTGCAAATTGCAAGTCAGTTGTTATTCAACTGAAGTAAGCGTTGAAAGATGGTGGTACTCGGAACCATTTTAATTTTAAAATTGTTTTGTTAAAGAATCTTGTTTCTAAGGAGATCAATAGTTATGACGGTACCTGATGGAGTTTGTGGTTTCGCTTTACAATAGTGAAGCCCTTTGATTCCTGGAACACTTTTAACGATAGTCTGAACTCTAGAGGTACCATTTTCATTCCCACAGAACAAGCCCTCTTTGTACTGGTCAGTCCAACACAGTCGCCTGGTCGGTGTTAGAGTGATCCCTCCAGGCATCCATAGGTACGAAGAATAGGATCGAATCTGGGTTATCTGTTCAGGGAGCCATTTAAAATAATGTAGTTATAGCATGCATTACAACATCCCACACGTCTCGGACCCTGGATTGAAATCGCCTCCGGCAATGCTAATAGACCGTTTTACTTTAGGCATAATGTTTTCCCATTTCAGACTACGTGTCATCCTCTTGGGAATAAGATTCTTTGTTTGAAGCTCATTCATATTAATTTATCTTCTCAAGTGTTTCTGAGAAACAAAGAAACAATACCCAAGGGAATGACACGTGGCCTGAAATGGGAAATCATTATGCCCAAGGTAAAGAGCTCTATTAACTTAATCTGGACTTCAACTTCAACTAGTTTTTTGCAGGGAAGAAAATTCTTAGAGGATTGATACGGGAAGAATGATTCACTACACTTACCATTGGTGTTCTCTGGTTCAGGTCAATATACTCGATGTACGATTCATGCCAGCCAACCCAGTACAGCCTGTTAGATGATTTATCGATGTTCATTTCTGTGACACCATAGGAACTGAAAGTTGCTATCCACGCAACAAGAACTGTGTGGTTAGTACCATCCATTAATGCTCGATGGATTCGAGACTTTGTGCCCCACGTCCCCCAGTACAAATACCTACAGGTGCAAAGAAACACAAACTGACACCATTAGAACTCACAATCCCATCGCTAAATTATGGAAATAAATGCTAAATGAAAATAGTTTGCTCTACATATATTAACAACTGATATATCATTACGTACCCCGTCTCGGAGTGAACAGCTATGGCCGCGGGGTTGTTTCCCGGTGTTGTTTGCAGAGTTTTTCTGTTTGATCCATCGAGTTTGCAAACGCTAACGGACTGGCCGGAAAAATCCACGAAATACAAATTACGGCCGATGTGATCGATGGCCAGAGCAGTTGGCTGGATAACGTTAGACACGATCACTTCTTGTGAAGTACCGTTCACATACAGCCTTGCGATGACAGATTTGGATGTGTCTGAATAATAGATACGATGTTCCACGGGGTCCCACTCAATAGCTCGCGGTGACGTGCTGTTCTGTAGTGGAATGGAGATGCGTTGAGAGTTACCGTCCGAGGCTTCCGCGGGTACAATTTCGGCAGTGTCCTTGTAAAAATCGGTGAAGGCAAAAAAGTCGGGTATATCACCTAAAAAGGTTAAACAAGCCATAAATCGTACTTCTGTTTATTTTCTTATTTTAGTCCTCATTATTGTTTAAGCAATGGGCTGTTTGCAGGTATTGCGTGACATTCAAAATATTTACAAAAAATGCTGGCAAGCTGTTGCCTACCAGCATGCATTCTTTGTAAATATACACGACTTTGATCGTCGACAACTTCGTCCGTATTTACTGGATTGCCCTCAAAATTTCCAAATTTGCTAATTTTGAGATGTTCTTTATAAAATGCTATAAGTTTTAAGAACAGGAAGTCAATATTTTAAATGTCACGCAATACCTGCAAACAGCCCATTCACATCCTTGGAGAACTTCTGGAGGCATTTATTGTATACCTTCCAGTTTGGTTAGCTAATTGGGAAAACATCTAATACGGTCGATAACTCTGGCACTTACAAGTCTTGTTATCGTTGTTCAGACGGTATATTCCAGAGCACATGCACTGTTGGCCCGATGGTACTCGTAGACACATTTGTTGGCACAGATGGCACTCGTTACATGCAAAGTTTTCTGTTAAAGAAACAAAAGATTAAGAATTCTAGCTCAGCGCGCGACGTCGAAGCCATATGAATTGTTTACCTGGTAAAAAGTTGTTAAGATCCACTGAGGCTACCCCGCGTGGTGTCATGAGCCCGCTCAACACGAACTCTGTCACGTGACTGGAACTGGAAGTGAGGCGCGCCCGATACAAACCACCATTATATCTTCCTGACTTCAAGTCGGTCCAGTACAGGTAACCAGCATGAAAGGCCAGTCCATACGGACGACTGACATGCACTGATGAAAGCAACTTGGCTGACATCGCATTTGACGACAGATTCAAATATAGTATTTTATCTGAGTCACTCCAATAAAGAATGTTGTTGGAGCTGTCATACGCAATACTGGTTGGTGATGACGTCAGTGTTATAAGTGTTTTATTGTTGCTACCATCCATGTGGGATCTGTAAATCTTTGAGCTGGGATAACCTCCAATGTAGTACATCACACTTAAAACAAGAAAGAAATTCAAGTCAGACAAATGTAACCTTTGGCCAAAATTTATACTAGATCACGTGTTTTTTCCGGCCAGTTAATACGGCTTCCTTTACGTGTAAGAATGAATTACTAAAAAGCACATGCTGACAGAAATATAATTCAAATGATCATTTTAAAACGCTCAAAATCATGGCGGAAAAATGTCACGTGACCTAATATATTTAAGGGGGGACCAACGTTTTTTCTAGGGGTGGAAGCATGCATCCTCCTAAATACCCTACTCACCCTCCTCTTATGTCTAACACCAGGCCTTTCGGTGAATCTACAGACACCAAACCTTTTGCTGAAGAACCATCCAAAGCAGAGACCATAATCCTGTTCCCAGCATTATCTGACCAGTAGAGTTTCTTACACACGTAATCTACTGCTAAACCACTGATCCGTTGTCCTTGGCTAATGACACGAGTCGAAGTATTTTGGAATAAGCGAGCCACGTAGATTGAATTCGCATCTGTAACGTACACACTACGAGCTATCGGGTCAATGGCCAGGAAGTCTGGGTTCGACACACCCTGTATTACATACGGGTACGATGAATGATTCGTGTAGTCTGATTGGTGGATTATCTGTCTGAGGAAACCTCGTTTCTGATCAGCGACCAATAGAAACGATGATGAATCTGTCAATTGACAGAATTGTTTAGCGGTTAGTGAGTATGAGAGGATACTATGGGCAGCACATATAACAACCAAGCCACACTTTTATATACTTCTCAATTTATCTAGTTTAGTAAAGACCTCTCCCATTTCATTTGCTTTGCGGTTCTTTTACGAATTCTTCGCGGGGAAGGGGGCCGCTGGCTCCATTTTAGGGGTTGCAACTGGTAGTTTGGTAGCGCTTGGGGTGTGTTTGGGGCATGTTTGCCAGTAAATAAAATAACGTGCGCTACTTTAACTTCTTGTCATTTTTATTTAACTAACCTTGAGGGTTCTTCGTCTGGTTCGTTTTGCATACCACACTAGCATCTTCCGAATGGGTACATATAGATGCTCCCCATTCACTGTGTTGACAATCTTGCAGAGTATTCTCGTTTCCTTTACATCGGAAGAGTGATAGCATAATACTTCCTCTTCCTTGACCAAAAGCTGCTTCTGGTGGTGCTGTGAGAGCCACAGGATACCCCAGCTGTCTGCAAACAACATTGGCATCTGCGATGTCCCACCAATCATCGCAGATTGTTCCCCATTTTCCCTTGTGTTTGATTTCTACCCGACCCTCGTTTGGAGTTAAGCCATCTCTTAAGCGAACCGTCGCAGAATCTAAACAGAATGTTTTCTGTGTCAAATGATTAATGGGATGGGATAGACAAAGTTAAGTGTGATGGAGTGAACACGGGAAAAAACTGGTTGGAGTCATTGTGGGTTGAAAATGCCGTACGATGGGAAAGGATAGGATGTGATAGATGGGTGCATAGATAACTTAATGGTTTAAAAAGTCATGAAGAAATTAAAGTAACATATTTAAACAATGCGGAAAAAAAGTTTTTTGATAGGGGTAGCAATTTGTTTTGCTAAAATTCGTATCAAAAAGAGAATTAGAAATTCATCACCTACCTTTGACTTTAGAAGGATGCGCTTTGCACGTGACAGATACGTCATAAGCATGCGTACAAGTGGGGTTCCCCCATCCTGAGCTGTAACACAGGCCAATGGAGGGTTCATTTCCCGTGCAGGCCAGATCACTAACCATGATCCTGCTACCAGTACCTGGTCCAAAGTAAGCATAACCCTGTGCACCCCAAGCACCCTCATACCCCAGCATTCTACACACCACGTGAGCATCTTGTAGAGTCCATCGCCTGTCACATATCGTTCCCCATTCATTCTGATAGAACACTTCAACTCGACCCTCGTATTCCTCTAAACCTCCACTAAGACGTACTTTCAAACCTGTAGACAAAAAGGTAAAGATGTAGTGTTGTTGGTGTAAGGCGTATCTACCTGTAGACTTGGTGCTAGATGCGGTAAGAGTAACCTAGTACCCGTAACTTGTAGTATTGGTGTAAGGTGTATCTACCTGTAGACTTGGTGCTAGATGCGTTAAGAGCAACCTAGTACCCGTAACCTGTAGTGTTTGTGTAACTTGTGGTTTTATGAGTAACCTATCTATTGTATTGATGTAAGGACCCACCTGTAGTGTTGGTGTAAGGTGTGGTTTTAT
>WUAP02164672.1:11770-24452 GCA_015163945.2 Stichodactyla helianthus | reverse complement strand
AAGGATTGCCCTGTCAAAACATCGGTCAGGGAAGGAAAACCCAGCACACACGTACCTTTTCTTTAAAACCAAAAAAGGCGGCTTCAAAATCCACGACATCCCTTACGTTTTCAAGTCCATGGCGTGTGCTGGGTTTTCCTGTGGTAAAAGTTGCTCGAGGCGGAGCCGAGAGCAACTCTAGCTACCAGAGTGCTCTCCCAACTATCCAAGTACATCCAGAACTAGATTTACGCACAGCTAAGCATTGACCATTGCTTTTATAACATATTGAAGAAAACAACTGTTAAGAATGCTCTCGAAAAAACATCAAAAACGTTTCCCCACGAAAAATTTTCAATAGAACAATGATCTTTTTATCAAAATTTATATCCTAAAAGACGGTTTTTGTTCTAAAAAAGAGGAACTTGAAACGGGTTTGACGTCAGCGTGCGCGAGCGTGCACTATCACCATGAACCATCCATTTCTTTTTCATAGTAATAATATACATGAAAAAATTACTCGAATTTCATTGGCTAAGACCAGTGCAATTTAAGCGTAACACCGGTGCAAAAATCTGTAATTACCAGTGCAAAAATCTGTAATACCAGTGCATATTACAAATCCTGCAATTCTGTTGGCTAATAAAACAATAGAAAGTAGCGACAGCCAATCAGATTGTAGCAGTTGTCATAGCAACATAACAGGCTTTCTCTCTGGAAGTTGTCAAGAAATTCAAAAATGGCGGAATTTTGTTTTAAAAATGGTTCAAAATGCTAAAAATCCAAGCATAAATTCAGTTTAAAACAAGCATAAATGATTGAAAATTGCAACAGGAGGCCTCGATGCTTGTTATTTGGGAGTTTACAAGGAAAGAAAACATGAGTAGGGCTAGTTTTGCAGCTGTAAAGTCACTTGACACGAAAGTTAAGGCCGGAGAGAACTTGACTAAAGAAAAGAAGAAAAAGATATAAAACAAGAGCTTTCGGCTACCTTATCTGTAAAAAGGTAAATAATAATTTTGTATAATGAAAGTAATTGTATTCAACTTTCCTTTGAGTAATCAATGTAAGAGGATATTTAATGATTTATGTACGTTTTGCAGAATTTTCACACAAAAAGCTTACTTTTTTTTTTATAGTTTTTACAAAGAATGTCAAATAGTGGAAGTTTTGAAGATAAAGAAATGATTTCTAAAAATGTTTTTAACTTTCTGAAGATCGAAACTAATTTTTGTTCTTATTTTTCCTAGTATAAATCCTTTCCAAAAATGTCATTGTTTCGTGAACGATTTTTGACAAATCGTAAAACAAACCAGTTCCTCTTCACGTACACATCTGCCAACACTTGTCGTTTTTGCTTGCTTTTATTTGGTCTAATTTTTTTCATGTATATTATTATGATGATTTATGATTTATATAGCGTCTTTTCTATCTGGATATAATCAAAGGCGCTTTACAATGATTAATGTGAATTTTTACAGACTACATTTTTTAAGGCGCCATAGGCAGCCGCGCAGCTTACAATCATGAGTGAATAATTAGCATTTAAGACCAGACTGTTGAACCGGGAGACCTCCCCTACTCTTACGAACAGCTCAACAGGTTCTTTAATGTCTCCCATTTACAGGTTAAGGAAGGGATGGGAGACAGGTCCTACGGTTTAAAGTCCTTATCCGAGAAGACCTGAAGGTCTAACCATTTGCAGATGTAATTACAAAGGAAGCTCCTTCTCCTCAGTTATTTTAAGACCCTGAGTGTTGGTCCGGCCGGGTCTTGAACCCTCGACCTCCCGCACGAGAGACCGATGCTCTACCAACTGAGCTAATCGGGTGGCAGTTCAACGAGAAGCCGTGTTATTACTAAGTAATCACACGGTTTCGAGTTCAATTTGGGATTAATTCGCACGAGTGTGTTTTTCAAAGAGTTGAAATTGCACGAGACCATAGGTCGAGTGCAATTTCAGCTCTTTCAAAAACACACGAGTGTGAACTATACGTAGCCAGCCAATCAGAGCGCGCGCTATATCTTAGCTATGTTATAAAATGATATGCTACTCATGGAAACCGTGTTTCCATGCGCTTATATCACACGGTTTTATACCAATCATATCGTAGTTATTTAGTTAAAAAATTATCAGAGTTATTATTTCTCTTCTGACTTGAATAATAAAAAGAAAGTAGAAAAAGAAAATATTTTTTTTTCTAGCTTCCACCTGACCTCGGTCATGTTGTATTTTTAGTCAAACGGCAAGCGATTTGACCGATAGGCAAAGTTGAACCCATTCCTCCTCTACCATCTTTGCGAAGAATGCTTTTTTGCATACTTTGATTAAATATGAGACTTGAACTAACAGGTCACGTGACCACACCCACCTTAAATCAAGCACCAGTTCAAAATGAACTCCAGAATTCAAAAGAGCATCTCAATATTAGTAAGAAGGTGAGGTTTCGGCTCAAAATGTTTGACACAAGAAAAATGGCATGAAATACAAAATGGAAAATATTAATAAAATGTGCTGGATGACACGCTCTTGCAATCCAGCGCAAAAATTTTTTTCTTCCTTCCTTCTTTTTTTTTCTTTCTTTCTTTCTTTTCAGAGACCTCCTTTGCAACTAGGCATTATACATTTGTTCAAAACCAAACGCATGTCCGGCTGAACTTGAGCATCTGTTCAGTTTTTCAGTTTTTTTGTTCATCTTTTTTCAGTTTGTTTCAGTTTTGTCTTAGGGGTTTTCCACTTTTTTGGGCTCAAAATAAGTTGGTAGCTAAAATATTCTGGAGTGCTGTTGGTTTAATGGCTTTGCCAGGTCATGCATCCGTACTGAGCCGAGGACCTGCGCGTCAGTTCTAAGCGTTCTTCTGAGAAGATTTTTCGATATGTTCTCTAGCTAGTGTCACCTAGCGGGGTGTTACCCATGGATTTCTTTCATATAGTTCTTGTTACTATTAAAACATTGAATACTTATGATAATTAATGCTGCCAACGAGTCAATAATCCACAATTCGTGTATACACTGCCACTGGTTACTAATCCCCTCTGCAAACATTGATCTCTGATTTTGGCATTCTATATTCATCGTACACGAATCATATAAAGTCACGAGGTGTAATTGTTAATATACATTACAGGCAGAAGTCTATCATTATTGTCTGAAGGATTATGAAAATAAAACAAACAATAAGAGATGTCTTAACTTTGATATGCAATCGAGCAGCCATAATTCCAAGTTTCTTTAACAGGTTCCACTGGAATAAATGACTATTCAATTGTTATTGATGCGGGAATTAACGACGAGACAGATGTGAGATGCGAAAATCACACTATTTAGTTTTAAAACACAGTGAACACAAACCTGTGATCACTGTTTACTGACTGAATGATAACCAAAGAACAAGCAAGCTCACTCATCGGTACTCTATCATCGACAGCATTACAGCAATAACACACTGAGCTTTGTATACTTTTATCTCTTCGAGGTAACGGCTCATAAGTTCTTTCTCCTGTTAAATCCGCAAAATTAGTCAAAACATTGATTTAGAAGTTGGACTGTAAGTACTAGCGTACAAGAAGCTAGTGACAGAAATTACGAGAAATGTGATGCTAACCTCTGTAAAGAATAGTGTTTGGAGGTTGATATAACTTGGTTTAAAAGAGAAGCTTCTGTGGAGGAGCTGTTGCTGTTTGTTTTATACCAGATCACTGCATAAAGTTAATATCAACTTCAACAAAGATAATCCTGGCACACTAATAAACTATGGAGTTGTATGTACCTTGTACTGTTGATCTTCACAAACATCAAGCAGTTGAACCCAGATATGGGTTGGAACATATCAATAAGTTACTAGAAGATGAGCTGTCTCAACTACGGGCATTAAAGAGTCATAAACCAAAGGAGTTCTTACTTCCTAGTGTTAGAAACAGAAACGAAAAGAAATCAGAGGTTGAAGGCCTTGAGGATTATCAAAACAGAGTTGGACGAGGTCGTTCAAGCAAGTTTGACCCTGAAGAAAAACCATCCAAAAACATGACTTCGATTATTGCGCCATTTTCAGAAGTGTCACATGATTTTCCTCAAGATACGCGTGTTGTTGGAAAAGGAGAAATGCCGTTTTTTCAACTCCGTTCTGATGGACATTCGTTGTCATGTCATTTTCCTAGTCTTACGGCAAGAGCAGGACAGACTAGTCACCAAGTCACTAATGATGAAACAGTCTATGATAATCAAAGACTGAACAGTAAAAGAAGCGAAAGACGTAAGCAGTCGTCTGTAAAACTAGTTCGATCAAGTCTTACTGTAAAACAGGACTGGTCGATTGATAACAGTGATCACGAGGACCTTACGAATAGTCTGAGGATTCAATACTGTAATATGTCTGTTAGAGATTCATTTTCTCAAGAGAGGTCAGGAAAATCAAGAAAAGTCGTGCCGCGTAGCACGGGTCGGCATGATAACAAGAAGACATTCCATTTGGCCTGTACACGATATCCTGTTAAGTATCGAACTACAGATAGATACCAGGAAGGTGACACTTTTTGCACAGGTTCAGTCTTCCTCCCCCATCGCAGTCCTAAAAATGAATACGGAAAAAGTCGCAAGCGTGACAAAAAGACACATCTAGAGGCTGACAAGGCGTGTTTGCCTCGTTTAGACAACACAATTCCTAAAAATACAAAGCTGACTAGAGAATCTTGCGAAAAATGCAGAAAAAGATTAGAGCAAGCTGAACAGAACATACTGAAATTAGCAACTGCTAGTTCATCACGTAAATGCCAAGGCGATGCTGTTGAAAGACCAGTTACCAAGGAAACGGTAGACGAAACCGTGGCAACAGATAAAAAAGAGACAGTTTTACCTTTACTGGAATACACTGCTTACATGGATCAAGATGGATCTCTTTTCTTGTTACCTGGTGCTTTTACGCTGAGTAAAAAAGATTATAACATTTGGTCTAGAAAGAGAAAATCAACTGCAGTAAAAGCTGTTAGGCCCCAGACCATAGTGATTGGTACAAGTTTACCAGACTTAGTTCGCTAGCTGGAACTCGTCTGATTATGGGTTAGGGTGGAGTTTTATTTATAGCACAGTCTTTGAAATTTCCACACATTCCTGAGTAAATCGCTGTTTCCCTGGCAACACGCCTTTGAATGCTAAAATTTTCTACTTTAACAAAACAATGTGACCCGAGATGGAATTCTGGTAGGAATACTGTTGTTTGAAGATATAAGTGCTTCAGTGTTCAGTCGATGTTCGCCGGTTAGTTGTTTCAGCAAAAGCTGTTTTTAGAGAGTATTTTAAATTAAAACCCTCTGATCATGATGCTGGTTCGTTCACAATGGACACTGATCTTTGTTCAATGAACTGAGGCAAGTAGTATCTGATGTATCACATCCCGATAGAGATTCCAGTCGGTACCCTGGCATCTAATCTACAAAGCTGACTTTCTTTAATTGTAACTGAGCTGAGTGCATTTCGTATGAGTGGGAAACCGTAACGGTAACAACGCGCTGTGATTGGATGATTCATTCGAAAACAATGTGAAGCCATTTCAGTGTTACTGCATACCGTACTGTGTACGTGCTGTAAGTCAGTACCGTACGTTTCCCACTCATACGATAACCATTCTTATGGGAAGCCATTTCAGTGTTACGGCTTACCGTAGTACGTACGTGCTGTAAGTCAGTACCGTACGTTTCCCACTCATACGAAAACCGCTCTATTACCTAAATGCAAACATTTCCTAGACACTAGTATCATTTTTACTAATGGTTTTTCGGGTTTTCGACAGGTTTTTAACAACTTTTTTTTCACTAAAGTTTGGACATATTAAAAGCATGTTTAAAACTTGTTTTTGATTGATAGTTTTGTCAATTTGAGAAAAAGTGTGTCAGGATTTTGGTGAAGTTTTGATGTTTTTCTTTTATGAACAAGAAAATTAAAACTGATAAGACGAATACGTGTGCCTTAAGCTTAACTTTGCTGGTAATTTCATTTAAAGGTAATGTACGGCCAGTTGTGACAGTTTTCTACAGTACAGGGTTATTATACTACGCCCACAAGAAAGCTGACCGTGGTTTTACTCATGGAAAGAGCACATGCTTGAATAATCTGTAGGCAGAATCATTGTGTGTACTTCATGATATACGGATCGACATTTGTTCTAACCGAGCCCGCCACAGTAAACGTAAGCCTCAACTGATGTACACTAACGAAAACATTTTTACGATAATCTAATTGACTTTTTTCTTTTTATAGCCAAATTAAAAAGTACTCAGTTTAATTGCTCTCTGTCTGGAAACTGCCATGTCATGACGAGAAGGCCCGGAAAATTATCCTTGGTTGTCAGGAGAGATATTTTAACATGCACTTTTACGGGTGTTTAAACCGATTCATTTGAAACAAGAAGCCATGTCAGAGTAATAGAGAAAGGAAAGGAATGAACGTACTGTAGTAACATCAAAAGACCATTATTTCCTCAAGCATAAGGTCCGCGCTTCCTCCGACAGGAAACTAAAAGGTCCTGCCTTTAGAGCGCCTTTTACACAAAAACGGATATCTTTTGATATTAAAATTTCTTTTAAGCATCGAGAACTTAAATTCTATTAGTCGAAGAAAAGGTCGGCATCAAGGCGGTAAGGTTTTCTTTATCTTGTGAAATAATATTTCATACAATAACATTTTTAATATAATTTTACATTTTTCATTTTACAATTTTTTTCTTAACGCCATAAGTACGATCCACTCGATTTGATTATGTATTTGATTAGGTTTTTACTTCGTTGTTTTTCGTTTTTATTTGAAACTGTGTAAGTTTCATAAAACTGAGTAATTATGTTTGTTTTTATCATGTCCATCTTTGTTTATTGTTCATATCAGTCAGGGTTGTATACTTTCACCTTTTCAATGCGTTTATTTTTTCCTCGCTGGATCTCTCTTTCGACTTAAATCACGTTTGACTTTAAATAGAAGAGTACAAGGTGAGCTATATAAGAAGGCATGGTTGGTCATGTCGCATCACCGTAAGAATGGCATGTGGTTTATTCAATCCGGTCGTCAGCTTGTCAGTGTCATAGGATTATAGCTCAGTACTGCTCTATATGGTTTATTAAAAGTACTTTTTCCCCTAAAACCAAACTTCAAAGCATTGTTAGGCTCACTTAATTGAGTTGAATGGTTTAGATTTGGTTGCATGCATGAAACGCTTATACTCAATCAATCAGAATCTTCCAGGTCATCTCTCAGCCTGTCTATTATAAACACTGTCTATTATAAACATAAACGTGCTAATATCGACATCACATATACTTTTCTTTAAGCATTTTCATCGTTAATCGTTTTTCGGTTATTTACTTGGTTTGTAAATGGTTTTTACTGGAATCGTACCGATCTTCCAAGTTGCTGAAACCTGCCATACAAGAAGTGGTAAATGATGTAATGAATGCTGCGTGTGGCTTCATACGGAAGAGGTAGTTTTATTCGCACATATACTGACTCAAGTGTTACCATAAGAACGTGTATGGTCGTTTGGCAATTAGAAAAAATCAGGGCTTTTGGCAAATTTAATTCCAGTTATGAATATTCTAGTCTAACCGCAGTGGTTCTGTCTAACGTAGCGATGATAGTGGTGTGGTAGTTTTTATCTCCTGCAAGATGGTGGCATACTGACTCCGATGAACTAAAAAAACAGATTCACCTGTCCTAATGAAATATATAACATATACAAGCAGCAAGAAGCTGTTCTTTTGTCTATCATGGAAGACACATCTTAATCATTTTCATTTAGAAGAGCCGGCGATATGGCGCGAAAGCTGACAGGCTATCTCCATTTCATCGATAAAAAGGTTTCACTTGTAAGGGACTTGCTATACCACGAATGGCAAAGATTTTGACCTTTTTTATGTACTTATTGATGAGCTTAATAACCTAGGTATTCATAAGTGTATTGTAAGATGGGTGGGGGCCTTCCTGACGCGTAGATCTCAGAGGGTTAGGATAGGTAATAGGCCCCTTGCAGCATGTCGGAATGCAGCTGAATTTGGAGGGCAAGACAATAGGTTTCTGGTTCTCTGGAGTTGAGATTCTTTTGTCTCGCCCTCCAAATTCAGCTGCATTCCGACGTGCTGCAAGGGGCCTATTCCATCTCGTCTCCTGTTTTTCCTCATGGGGGTCCTGTCTTATTTGCCATTCTAGTAAATAGGCTGGTCAACTCGTGGCCATGCAGAGCGAAGTATGTAGATGATACAACTATTTTTGAGGTGGAATCTAAAATCGATACGTTGCTGGCTATCTTCATGTTAATAAACTTTATTATGCCAGCAAAGAATAAAGTTAAAATACATCGAGCTTTCGGACTACGCGTCCATCTTAGGATAAAATGGTAAAATGTTTTTGAGGTAATTCCTACGCGTAGCCCAAGCTATCTCCACTTCATAGCTAATGATATCAATAGTTATGCCAGCCATAGGGGTATGCGCTTAAATCCCAAGAAATGCAAAGAAATCGTAAATAATTTTCTTAAATACCAGCAAGGTCCATCTGGCCTTATTATCATCGTGGGTAGCCCTGTACAACAGGTGTCTTCTTATAAGTTACTTGGGGTTTATATTTCTAATGACCTATCTTGGAATGCGCATATAGCATACATAGTTTAAAAAGCCAACAAACGCCTATATGCCATTAGGGTCCTTGAAAAAATCAGGCGTTGCACAAAGAGATCTTGTGAGCATCGAATACGCTGCGCCCGTCTGGGCATCCTTGCCAGCTTGTCTGGCTAACTTAGTTGAGTCTATCCAGCGTAAGGCGCTGCGCATTATTTTCATTGGCACCAGCTATAGTGATGCTCTAGAGTTATCAGGCTTTAAACCCCTAAAGCGCAGCGAGCTGATATTTACAAAGCATTTATTTGTAATGTCAAGAATTCTGGCACTGAGCCACTGTTTTCACTGATAAGAGAACCAACATGCTGGAATAGGCATGGCTATAATCTAAGATCAGGTGATAGTACGGCTATCATATCCCTGGTCAATACTGACAGGTTCAGGGACTTTGTTACAATGAAATACAGACCTATCGTGAACTGTTCAATTTATATATGTGAATATATTACTATTATGCCTATATTAATATTTATGTATATTATCGCGCTGACTTAATTAGTATAATTTTCCTGACCCCCACTGTAATTCAGGCAACCTGAAAATGTGGTGGAATAAACTATGATGATGGTGATGATGATGGTGGGTGGTGGGTGGTGGGTGGTCTTGGTGGTGGTGGGTAGTCTTGGTGGTGGTGGGTGGTCTTGGTCGTGGTCGTGGGGACGATGATGATCAAGAGAGAAAATCTGTGGCAAAGGGAAATAGTAAAGGCTAACTCAGTTATAAATATCTTAGAAGGTTTGAAATCCAACAAAAAACAGCCGGTCCGTGAAACCAAAATATTTTATGATCCACCAAGATGAAAACGATAATTTGTACTCGGGTTGTACGTCAGCAGTAGTATGAGTATGTTGACGGTGTTGCAGTTACAGACGGGACATATCGACTAACATATTAAATATACTTGTGTGTATATGTATGTATGTGTGTGTCTAATCCTATAAAGAAATTATTCGACTAGGAGATTAGCAACTTGGCATGTAACCCTTCAGATTTCCATGGATGGAATTGGAATTTAGACGTTGGTTTTTTGTGGAGGGAGAAATTGGAGAACTCGGAGAAAAACCCTAGAAGCACAACAGAAGAGTAACAAACAACCATTATGAGCAGTATCCGAGTACTGAACTCACAACACAGCAGTAAGAGGCGGCACATTGACACACGCACTTGTCCACCCCTGCTTGCTATTTTTACGTATAGATAATACGAAGTGACGAACAAATATAATCGGGTAATTAGTATAACACCGACTTAGGAATATTGTTGTTGCTGTTTCAATATTTCTAAATTTATACCTAATTAAATCAGTATCACATGAGAAACTCGTATCATCTGTCACAAATGAAAATTTTGCCAGTAAAGACGGCATACATTGTTGAAAAGGTTTTATTTGAAAACTGTCTGTCAGCCAGAAGTTCTTTGAAAAATACTTAATTTTGACATTTTTCTACGTCTTGTGCTTTTCCTGGGTTTCTCACTGTTTTTAGTAAAGTCAATACTCAGCGTGCAGTTCGTCAGTTAACAGCCAATGACATTACTTTCTCTCGCGAAAATAATGTAGATTAAGTTATGGTCTAAAGCAGTTCCTGTAAACCATACCAATTCCTGTAGTTGTTAGACAGCCATCGATGCATTTCAATTTCGTTAAGTAACGCTTTATTTATAGCACTGTTTTCTCAACAGAACGAGAACTTCAAGGTGTCAAGATAAAAACCTGAGTGCGAGCCAAGTCCGCTAAAAGTGCTACGTTTTACGAGTTCAAAGAAAACCAGCAACTGAATTTGTTTTCTAACTGTAAAAGGTAAAGTGATGATTATATAATTTTTTTCAGTACGCTGTTGAAAGAATTCCTTCTCAAGATTTGAGGGAAGTTCCGGTCTTGTAGTAGAAGACACAAAAGGATTTAATATGAAGTATTTAAGATTTGGCAATCTATATGTTTAGTGGTCATTGTTATCATAAGGTAATTTTAAGCTGATCCCTAGTTTTGAATCAAATCGCAATTTAGTTTTTTTTCCCTTCTTCTTTTTCGGAGGGTGAGTCCGGGAATCAGAAGATCGAGTGATATCAACACCTAAAGTAGTAAAACTATGACCATCTTAAAATGAAAACGCTTTTGGGCTTCAATAGACGGGTTCCTGTTATTCCCCTAGTTTTCGTTACTAAATCGCGGTCATCACTATTGCATTTCTCTCTTATGTTTTTTCTAGTCGACTAAAGCTGAACTTGAAAAGCTGTTCAAACATTCCTCATCTGACGCCATGACGTTCCAGGTCCATCAGCGTTCATTCACGTGGATTGTGGTGGAGTCTGCTGCCCTGGTAACACTAAACATTGTTATTTTCTTTGGAAATGCTATATTATGCCTTGTAATTTACAAGAGAAAACGACTACAGACAATGACCAACATGCTTGTGGTAGCGCTGTCTATTAGCGACCTGGTAACCGCTTGTATTACACTACCAATGGCGACTGTTACCTCTATCCTTAACCGATGGATCTACGGATCTCGTGGATGTCAAGTGTTTGGATTCTGCAGCAAGTACCTTATACATGTCTCTTTGTATATCATAACCCTGATTGCCATAAACAGATACATCAGGATTGTCAGACCAGGTGTTTACAAAGCCATTTTCACTTTCAAAAAATCTTTGATCTTTTTAGCATTTATTTGGGTGATTCCAGCCTTGGTCCGTATAATACCAGTCATAACTGCCTCTGCACGATTCATCTTCACCCCACAAACGGCAACTTGTATCCTGTCGTTTTACAAGAAGAAATCACAGTTTCCTTACACGGTATTTGCAACGATCGTCTTCATGGCGCTGCCAATGCTGATCATAATAGTGTGTTATGCGGCTGTTTCACGGCACGTGTGCAAACACAGACAGCGCATATCAAGTGTGAGAGGAGAGCAAGGAGATTTAAGGGTCAGTATTGAGGAAGTCAAGGTAACACGCACTCTGTTTGCTTTGGTATTCACATTCATATTGTGCTGGCTTCCAGTGTCTGTAGCTCTGGTATTCGTTAAGGCAGCAACTGGTGGAATCCCTACTATAGCTGCAAGAGTGCTGAGCTGTTTGGTGGCTTTGAGTAGTGCTACTACACCATTTGTTTATGGTGTCTTAAACAGGCCATTCAGAAAAGAGTGTACAAAACTACTGCCCTCATGTTTTCGACTAAACAGAACCTTTGATAGTGAATCTGCTTGGAACCTTGGACTTAATTCACGTGAATGTGCAAGAGGTCCTCAGGAGCGTGAAAACCAGGCATCAAACTCTACCGATAACAATTGAAACCATTGGATTGCATTACCATAGCGAAGAGCAGAACAAGGCCGAGAACTTAGCCAATCAAGATGCTAGTGGGAGCAGTTCTGAAACAGTACATATATACACATATACAAAACATGACCACTACTCATTTAACGTAAAGTCTCAAGGATTCAACTACATTATGATCTAGCCAATCTGAAAATCGTGTGCATAGGATATCCGCTGAATGTATAGTGTAGTGTATAACTGGTGGTGGTGGTGGTGTGTGGGCGATTGAACGATAAATGCAAGACAATGCATTATTAGCTAAAAGCAAAAAATTGCCGCGACCCAAGTTCGACAAACAGAAGTATATTAAGAAATGTATCAAACTAAAATAATCATTTCATTGTCATAATCAATCATAAGGTGCCGGCAGGCTAGCAAAAGTTAGGGCTGTATCAAGTAATTCTTTAGAACTAAAAAACGCATTTACAGGGGAAGAATAAATAAATGTAAAGTAAATTATCAAAATTGTTAAACTTTTTATTACAAATTTTCCTGTATATTCCAGCAGCTATTATCACAGTAAATATTAATAGCCCACTTTGATAATAGGATGCACTTTAGAAGAACTGATGATGATGAGGATGGTGCACGACCTCCATAACTTGCTGGAATGTACCACATCGAACACTGCACAGGATAAAGAACCAGTTCCCTATCACTCACTGGAGAGTACTACACCTCCTAACATCTCACAGGATAATGAACCACCTCCCTATCACTCACTGGA
>WUAP02164672.1:0-11670 GCA_015163945.2 Stichodactyla helianthus | reverse complement strand
CAGGATAATGAACCACCTCCCTATCACTCACTGGAGAGTACTACACCTCCTAACATCTCACAGGATAATGAACCACCACCCTATCACTCACTGGAGAGTACTACACCTCCTAACATCTCACAGGATAATGAACCACCTCCCTATCACTCACTGGAGAGTACTACACCTAACATCTCACAGGATAATGAACCACCTCCCTATCACTCACTGGAGAGTTCACTGAAGAGTGACTGCATAGCAAAGATTGATTGCCTTAAAAACATTTTATTAACAGTTTTCCTCTGAACTGGATACATTTACAAGCATTTTACTTACTTTTATTAGTATTCTAACCATGCAAGGTTTGGGAAACTAGTGGGCACCCCCTACTCAAGGAATTGGAATTGGAAAGGTAAAGTACATGTGATTCTGATTCAGTTTTTGTCCCCTGAACATCCCAGATTGCTTGAATGTTTTGTATTATATACAATTTAATCAAAACTCTCAAGTAGCAGTTTCCAAAGTGTGAAAAATAAAGATACAGAATGAAATAGTGGGATGACAAACCCCATTTTGAATCCAAAGATATGGCACCAGCAGGAAATTAGTGTACCCAGAAATTTTCACAGTCATAGAAAACTGGAGGTTTGTCTATTGCACAGTGAGCTTACACATTTGGTATTAGTCTCCTTTTAATGACTGGTGTACAGACTGATATCTAATATCTAGTAATGATATTCATAATGTGATAGAATCTTTCCCAATAAAATACAGCACACTGTATCTTTCTCTTTTTCTTTGTTTGTACAACTAATAATGATGATAATAACATTCATCATTAATCAGTCCATGATTGGAAACTCTTATTTTCTTGGAGGGCTATTTAATACTCAATTTATGTTCATGGCCTGTAATCTCCCAAGAAAATCATATAAACACATTAGTACCAGGTTATAGTTCTGCTGGCATCAGACTTCATCATCTTGTTCTTGCTTGTATTGAATCATTTTACAAGAAATAGTCAGGGGTTCTTCTTGTGACATGGGGTTCTCCTCTTCTTGGAGCAGGATCAAACTGGAGACTGGAAAATACAAACATTCAATAATGTTCAGAAGGATGAAATATGATAATGGAGGGTTTTTTACTTACAAAGAGTATTTTAGAGCATCATCAAGCTCCATGATTGCCGCTTGATTACCACATCTGTAGCAATAGTTGGGTGCACTAAATATGGTCACTACATTCCTGTCATGGCACCAGTTGTATCCCTGGAATACAAAACGGTATTATTTTAATTCCATGAAGCTGCAGAGGTTCAATAAGGAAATCTTTTTATAGGATATTAATTATAATCTATTACTTGATGTACATAGTTAGACCAGCTTACCTCCATTACCAGCTGGTGTGCCCTGGCAATCAGTGTCAGGCCATTTGTGTGATTAAATGTTTCAGATATATCTTGACCAAAAGTGTATCCAGCACCTCTTGGGGATATACCCCATCCACCACGATCATCTGGGTCACTCCATAACAGATCACACATGGGTCCCTAAAACAATCAGATACCAGTAATTTATAAAACAAAGAATGATGATGTCTCTAATATATTTAAGTGGTTATTATAATAATAATAATAATAATAATAATAATAATAATAATAATAATAACATTTATTTAGTGCCTATACATTTTTTTTCTAAGCGCTTCACAATTTACAAAATAGAAAAATAAATTAAGTAGGTAATAAAATTGATTCCAAAACAAGCTATAAGAAGAAAACTAAGAAAAATACTTAATTACTGTATAAATCATAAGCTTGTCTAAAAATATATGTCTGACAGGACAGAACAGAACTGACAGAACATCACTGAAACTTCAAACAATTTCATTTTCTTTAAAATTTTACAACTGGGCAAGAAAAATAATATTTCTTGATTTTTGAAAACTATTTCTTGATTTAAAAAAAACTGGGATCATTCAACAGTGAAAACTATGAGGCTTGGAGATTAGTAGAAATGTTCTTTAATACTGAAGTAACTGACCATGGACTTTAAACATGAAACCTACATGTAGAAGTGTCCTCATTATTGCAGAATGCTTTCATAGATTTCACTCAATAGGTGTGTAAGTTTGTAATCATTGGACACAACATTTAATCTGATATTATTTTAGAATGTATGAATGTGATATTGGTTACTTTGACTAACCTCATGGGGAACCTCTTGTATTCTGTCCAGGGCTCGAATGTGGTCAAGGGTGTCTATTGATGGTGATAGACCACCATGTAGACAAAATATCTTCAGAAACAAAAAAGTTCTCATTTCAGTATTATTACCAGTAATAGCTATTAAGCATGTACATAAATTTGAATCATGTTTACTACAATAATTAAATGAACTAAAACAGAAAAATTATCTAAAAATGAGGTGAATGGCCTGACTTACTTGATTATCAACAAGTGCTGTAAGAGGGAGATAGTCAAACAAGTCTGTAAAATACTTCCATACACTAGCATTGCCATATTTTCGTAAACATTCATCATAGAAACCATAAACTTGAGTAATCTGTCTACTTTCATGGTTACCACGCAGGATTGTGATTCTATGAGGGAATCGCACCTGGCAAAATAAAATACTTTCTTGTAAGTGACATTCATTACTTCATGTCTCATACATCAACTGCACAGACAATCAAATAGATGTTGGTAATGGCATACTGTATTCCCACACTCACCTTCAAAGTCACTAACAATGTTACAGTTTCCACTGAGTAGTAACCTCTGTCTACATAATCACCCATAAATAGGTAGTTTGTATCTGGAGACCTCCCTCCTATTCTAAATAACTCCATAAGATCATGAAACTGTCCATGAACATCTCCACACACTGTAACTGGACATTTAACATCTTGCACATTGGATTCTTTACTTAGGATTTCCTTTGCCTAAGATAAATAAAACAACACATAATAAAAACATCTGACAGTGACATAAGACAAAAAATACAACTTAAAGGTCCTCCTTTTGATGGGGGCTTTTGTGTCAGTAGAGCAGGTTTCATACCAGAGAAATGAAATGGCATATTGGTGGCCAGTCTATAGCTCCTACTGTAACTACATGTTGTGATTGGACAATCCACACAAAAATGGGAAGCAATGTTAGTGTTATGCATGATGTACTGTATCTGCAAGGGGTCAATCCCTGTGGACCAATAATCAGTCTTACAATAAAGACGCTGATTTCGTACATGTATTATTACACTAGCAAATGTTTTAATCCTTGTATGGCTCAGATGACCATGACAAAAGAGGAATCTCTGGCTGTGATCACTGCTAGCATATATTGCTTAATATCCACCAAAGTATGAGTTTTTGTGATGAGGCAATAGATCTTAGGACTGCACAACATTGTTTAAACAACAAAAAATGTATGAGAGAACATATAATTGACATTAATAAAAGTTTTACATGTAATGCAATTTAAAATAACTGCAATATGTACGATTTTACCCCATAATTTCCCAACTGATACGTAAATTTTATACAATAGTGATTATAGTCGCAGTTAGATGTTCTTAGTCAAAGATTAAAAAGAAAAACTGGTTTAACAGGAAATGTATAGTAAAGACAATTACAACCTTCGTCATTTTTAACATGTTTTTCCAGTTAATAAACTCACCAAACACTTCCAGTGACAAATTCTTTGAAATAAATATTATGAAATCATAAAATATTTGGATAAAAAAAACAAAGGTCCCGATTTCAAAAAGAAGGGACAACCCACCTAACAAATATGCCCTGTGTACAAAATTCACTCAAAAACATACAACGGTCGCACCGCAGACATCATAAGCTTGACAAAATTGCACTTAAACATGACTTCAGCTTGGATACGACTGCAGGAATAGGAAATCTTTGTTTTTTTTAAACCAAAACTTTTCTAATTGTAAAAGAGAAACACATTACTTTTTCGCAGAGAGTTTTAACTTGAGCCTCAGAGAGCTGTTTGCATTCCATAAGCTGTTCTATCCACTGCTCCAAATCTTTAGCACTCGTTTTGTCGTCCACCATGTTGATGTATTTTCCTTAGGAACTCCAAGAAATAAGCTTTGATTATTAAATTTTTAAGCAGTCACGGATTTTGAAGTTAAATGAGAAGGAAGCAAGATAAAAGTCCGCCTTGATTACAAATTGTAAGAGAGTCTAGGAGGAAACTATGGCGGACCAAATGCTGCAACTAACGTCAAACAAGGCCGGTCAGTCGAGCACATGCTACGCAACACTCCTAATTTGGAAGAAATCACCATATTTGGACGAGTAAATGAAGACCTCTTCAAAAAAGGCTCTCCTCAACAAAAGGACATATTAGTGCGGGTACAAGCATACATTACAAGAGAAATGAAATGAAGGTGTTGATGAGAGAATTTTCCAAAATCTGATCAAAATATGTTTATATTTTTGTGTAATGGCATACTAGCTATCACATTGATCTTCTCTACTTACTACAGCCAAACTCACCTGTGTAGTCCATCAAAGTCCATCATCTTTTTGGGAAGTACTCGCTGACGTATTGGGGTCCTAACCAAGTATGCTGAATAAGGCCCCCTGTAACACAAACATAAACTACAAACAGCCCAGAAGTAGGATTGGTAAGGAAAGGAAAAGAAATTTCCTCCTCGAAAAGTGAGTGTCCAAGATTATGCAAACCATATTTTCCTACTATGAGTATTATTAATTCGTATCATAAACGTTTTAGCTTAAAAAGTCCTTAGATAAGTTGACATTACTATCAAATGCAGTTGTGTTTTGTATGTTTATGGGCTTGGGTTTTTCAGTTTGATAAGGTATTTTCTCTGTCATAAGTTTACTTATTGCCCTATAATCTTCATTTTATAATTGAGTCTGTTTTATTTTTGGTTTATGGTAGAGATATGTCTGGTATTTCCTCGCTGCTTTGCACTTTCGTTTGTCAACGTTACTTATATTAAGCTCAATGAATAATTTGCACCTGATGAGTCCGACTGTACAGCTTCGATTGAATAAGCTGAGGCTAAAGCTTATTTCATATCGGAAATCCCTATTTTCGCTTTCAGTTGATCGAAAATTCCTCTTATCCACCGTTCTATTCATAAGGGTATGCTATTCTTTAGTATCATCGCATGTACTCTGTATCGCTTATTCACAAATATGATGCTTCTTGTTGATTTACATTTAAGCTTACCACACCTCCTTGATACAGTAAATCCAAGGACTTAACTTGTTATCAAAAATCCGGCCTTGTGCTGCAAAATTTTAAAGTAGAATTAGTTCTGTGGCTGCATGAATATAACTTAATTTATGTTAACATGGCTACATTTTATCAATTCTAGCAGGACAAATTTCAATTTTACTGAGCATGGCATATCCATACGGTGGACCCGGATATCCTCCTTCAGGAGTAAGTAGTTTGAAAATTAATCATCATGACTGATTTCATGTAACCTACACCTCAGGTAAACCATTACCTGGCCATTTGATGTCTTCCAAAAAATGTAACGGAAAATCAAAATCTTCACAGCTTCCCTCTACTTAGATTGTGAATGCTGTCTTTATACTGTACATTGTTACATGGGATATAGGTTCAATTGTGTTTATAAACATGCCTTGCTCATCTCTAGATCTGGCAATATAGCAGAGATGATTGTTGGTTAATATCTTAAAGAGGAAGAGTACCTTTTTCTGGGATAGGTTTGGTAGTGTCACTGGTTGCCCATGAACCAACCCCAGTGCCTAGGAAAATTATTTTAAAAGCAGGAAGTTATTGAGAACAAATCTAATTTCTTATGTGGTGAGAACCCACCTACCCAAAATCCTAGATCCACCAATGTCTTTTATGATAAAAGGAAAAGTGAGCATAAAAAAAGATTTCACTTCTACTTGATTTGATAACAACTTTAATTTGTTATTAATTTTTAGCCAGGGTATCCTCCAGGTGGTGATCCTGGTTATCCACCAGCTCCAGGATATCCACCAGCTGGAGCTGGCTATCCTCCAGTTCAAGGTGGTTATCCTCCACCTTCAGGGGGCTATCCACCACCTATGGGAAACTATCCTCCAGCTCCTGGTGGCTATCCACCACCAGCAGGTGGTTATCCTCCTGCTCCTGGTGGTTATCCTCCTGCTCCAAGTGGGTATCCTGCCCCAGGTGGCTATGGGTCAGGTATGTGGAAAAACTTTAGAAAGTAACAAATAATAACTGTTTTGATCATCATTACAGACTGAAAGGCCTGTGCAAACAAGCCCAATAACCAACATTGTTGGCATTTGTGATCAAACAGACCCAACAAGGCCCAACATTATTGGGATATATGCTTGTTTATGTGAAATTTCAATAGATACAGTTTGTATTTCACATATACAACTCCAACTTTATTCCATAGTCCAATTTGCTTTGATTAGCTGAAATTTACCACAGTTTTGTAAATATTTTAATTCAGTATATCAAAATAAAATCTAGAATACATTATAATGTTATTCAGCATTAAGATAATACTGACAGTTGTCACTGTTTATTATGACAGGTCCACCTCCCCCAGGTGTAGCACCAGGGTTTCAACCAGGATATGGAGCACCACCCCCTGGTGGTCAGCCATATGGTGCACCAGGGGGGTACCCTGGTCCACATGTAAGCCAGCCACAACAACCACCACAACAGAGCTACAGCATGCAATCTCAAGCAGGCTATGGTCAAATACCACGTATGTGATCAATCAAGACAGATTTATTTGAAGCATTTCATTCTTACAACTTGACATGTTGTGTTTTTGTTTTTCTTGAATGAAGCTATCCAATGGTTTAAGTTAAAGCCATCATTTATCATACATTTATATTTATATTTATATTATATGTTTATATTTATGTTTATATTTAATTACACAGCTCCATCTAGTGCACCAGGACATCATTCAGCTCCAGCTCCACCATCAGCACCAGCTGCTCCTGCCCCAAGTACAGCTCCTGCTCCTGCCAAGGCACCTCAGAGACCACCACCCCCTTCAGCTGTAAGTTTACATTTCAATTGAAATTTTGTTTTGAGGTTTAAGACTCTTATACCTCCAATTAAAAACTTAAGAAATCTTTTTGAATTCTTGTGGAATAAAAATTACATTATGATTGCAATACTGAAATCACCATTGTAAATTAATATGTAACTGGTTATTCTTGCAGGGTGGAAGTGCTCCACCTACTTCTCAGTTAGCTTCCATGTCTCTCACCACAGTTAGTATATTATATGTAATTGATGTCAGTAAATGAGTACATGTGTTGCCAATATACAGGGATTGTAGACTGATGTGTATCTTCAGTAATGCTGACAGCCAGTTGATTTACAGTGTGCTTCACATAAACCCTTTTGATAAGTGAGTTCCAAAATTCATTCGAAAATTATGAAAGTTCAATTTGCACTTTGCAAGTTTACATTGAACTTCGTTGGTAAACTTCAAACTTACTTCCCATGGAAGTTCGATAGTTTATTAAAATTAACTTCAAGATTTATACTGACGACAATTCATACTGCTTCACCAAAAAGGGCTATGCTTTGCCTAAGGATGGCATCAAGGAGAAAAACAAGTAGAATTTGCAAATAAGACTGAATATCTAATGAATTGCCAAACTTCCACAGCAAGTAAGTTCAAAGTTCACCAACAAAGTTCATTTTGAACTTCCAAAGTACAAACTTATTAAACTTCGGAACTTCTTAACAAACTTCAGAACTCACTCTTCAAAAGTTATGTGAAATGCACTTTAATTATGATCACAGTAAAAATTGATTCAATCTTAAATTATTTTTTATTTAAAAGATAAAGTTTGAATGTACAGGATATTATATATTTTATAGTGTATTATTGAACATTTCATTGGTTTTGGTCCATAATAAACTCTTCTTGTTATTAATACATAATTATTTTATATTATTTAATTGCAGAGATATGGGCATCCAACAGTTGTCCCAATTTCACCATTTGATGCAGAAGCTGATTGTGAATTGCTGAGAAAAGCCATGAGAGGAGTTGGTAAATACAATCATGATAATTGTCATTTTATAATTACAAATACCTTTACATGTATTTAAGCAATGAAAATATATAATACCCTGGTCTTTAGAACAGTTGGGATTTGTGAAGGAAGGGTTTGTGTGGGCACTCTTAGCTTTCGTACCCCAGTTAAGTGTTGATATTTTCTGTGTTTCAACTGAGACAAATTTATTTTGCACCCATCAGGAACTGATGAGCAGAGATTGATCAACATAATTGCTCAAAGATCAAATGCACAACGTGTGGAAATAAGAAAGCGATACAAAACAATGTTTGGAAAAGACTTGATGAATGATCTCAAATCTGAATTGAGTGGAAACCTTGAAGACTGTCTTCTTGCTTTGCTAGAACCATCTTCCCTGTATGATGCAAAATGTCTGAGAAGAGCTATGAGAGTAAGACAATACAGTTACTTTCTTCATTACTTAGGGATTAGATAAAATGATAATTGATAATTCCATCACCTAAGACAACATTATGTTACTGGTTGGAAAATGAACAATTTAATAATATTTTGCAAGCAAGAGGTATCTAAACATTTTAGAAGGAAGTAGAAGAAGAAGAGTTTTACTAATAATAAAAATTAATTTTTAATTTTAACATAGCTTTCTGTTGAAATTCCATGCAACAGTTTAATTAAAGCATGCAAGCTGACCAAGTATCATAATGGCTATTTCCTTATCAATAACATGAACCAGAAAAGAAAAAAGTTCCTTTGATAGTGGTTGAAAGAAATTATGTGTGATTTGTTTTCAAAAAAAAACCTTTGATATGCCAATTACCAGTACTGTATCATCATGCAAACAGCTATGATATGACAGTGACCTTGTTAGCTGTATGTTGGTCTTACTATTAGTATGTGCCATGGTGTGTACCTGTACTAGCAGTAATAGTAAGACCAACATCATACAGCAATCAGGTCATATCATATGAATGGAAACTAGTGAGTAAACTAGTATGGGCTGCATTGGTGTGTAATGAATATATTAGAATAACCAATAAAAGGAAATCTGTAACACAGTGAAAAAATAATTAAGTATATTTCTATTTTTTCACGGTGTTACAGATTTCCTTTTATTGGTTATTCTACTGTAGGTCATATCATAGCTAAGTTATAATGGAATATTATCAATAATGCTCACCTGGAAAGGCAGGATTTCTGCTAATTGTATTGTATTATTTTATATGTCTACAGTCTGTATGAGATGATAGTTAAAGAATTGTTTGATGTGTTTTTTAGGGTGCAGGTACAGATGAGGAGACATTGATTGATATCTTGTGCACTAGAACAAACAAGGTAAGGCATGAGTATCTTATTATAAATGAAATAAAAATTTAGCATCTATCTTTCTATTGGTGATTTGGTGTTATTTCTTGCAAGTGTTGATTCGTGACCTTCAGTTGGTAGATGGGAATCATATGATTTATAATGTTGTACATGTAGCTAGGTGATAATATTTTTCTAAATTTATCACAGATAAAACCTGTTCAGATGTTTCAATATAATAAACTTTTTTTGGCAGGAAATTGAAGACATTAAGAGGACTTATACTGAATGTGAGTTATTTATTACCATACCATGGTAATCAGAAAAGAGCTAATAGAGACATTAAGATTGAAGTTCATGCATTTGCCATAATATATGATTTTTTGTACAAAGATTGATGTTAACAAAATGTGTCTTGATTCTTTTTGGCCAATGAAAAGGCATCTAAAAGAAAATAGAAACTGTGTAAGTTAAGATATTTGTAATTATCTGTTATTTTTAAAGGAAATTTATAGGTTTTGTGTAAAAAAAAAAAAAAAAAAAATTGTGAAAAAGAGTTTTCTTTTATCCTGAACAATTGCTGTAGAGACTGCCATGTTTTCTTTTCATTCACATTGTATCCCCTGTATACTTTGTATCCCCTGTATGCTTTGTATCCCCTGTATGCTTTGTATCCCCTGTATGCTTTGTATCCCCTGTATGCTTTGTATCCCCTGTTTTAATTGTTAAAATTCACAAGCTAAATGATTGTAAAAATTGATGTATTCTTTAAATGCAAGTTTATAACATTAGCAAGAAAACTCTGCAGTATATCACTTACCTCTGGACAGTGTTCATGCTGTAAAAATGTGAACTGCAAAGAGCAAACCTTAAGGCAGGCATGATGTCACGACATCTTGACCTTTTGATGTTCAGGGGCAATCAGGAAAAACCTCAATCTAAATGTCCCTAATGCTTTTATTTATATACTGGTATTCATTATTTTTAAATAATTTTCAAAATTTTCAATTGCAAAGACTATATCAACTTTCTTAATGGGTCATTGATATAGATTTGAAATTAAATTGTATGATATGTTTATTTCCTTGTTTATTAAGCTGTCAGACTTAAATTAAATCCTTTAGATTACAAGCGTGATCTTGAGAAAGACTGTGTTAGTGAAACAAGTGGTCACTTCAAAAGGTTACTGGTGTCCATGTGTCAGGTATTTTACTGAATAATTAACAAGTCTACATTGCTGATTAAAGCAATATGATATTTTGGCCCGTGTGGCCATTGCTCATGAGAGCAGAACATATACAAGAATTCACAGTATCCTCGCTGAAAATGCAGAAAGTTGTCTGTGCATAGCCTGAGCATTTAAAAACTAGTTTGTTCAGATGCAACGCAGGCTATCTGTGTGTGCAGTCTATCTGTGAGCATGCAGTGGTGATGTTCTGTCACAACATCAAACTTCAAAGTTCCTATCTCCCACTAAAGTATGTTACAGATGAATATGATTCAATGCAAGGAAATAGTGGTAGCTAATTGACAGGCACAGCAAATATTATGGGTAATTGAGAAACCAAATACAGTAACACGCCTGAGGGCTGAAAAGAAATACCGGTGCAAATTATTATAGTGTCATTTAATATCCTTGATTTGTCCCCTAAAAACCTGGGGCCAATGCCATTGTAGCTTTCACTGCATGTCAATCAAATAAGTTTTACATTTGACAAATCACTGCAGACTAAAGACCAATTTGATTGACAGCCATTATATTAAATGGGTACTTTAAATGAACTCTTAATATGTGGAAATTTAAAGTCACACTTCAACTATTATATTATTATAGTCATACTTTAAGTACAGTAAAACCTTTATTAATACTATTGGAGACCCCCCCTTAGCCAATGGTTTTTGTACGGTAGTGTTCATTATTTTGTATTTATTTATTGATTGTGATGTAGGCCAACAGAGATGAGTCAACAACTGTAGACGTGGAAAAGGCTAGGAAGGAGGCACAAGACCTATTCCAGGTAATTTGATTAAGTATAAAGGGGATATAATGGATAAGATACCATTATTATACAAACAAATACAATCCAACTACAAGAATAATTGTTTCATCTGCAATATATTTTTTAAATTAACCAAGCTTTCGGCCTAAGTGGGCATCTTCAGGGTTGTAAAAGCGCACGCATATAATGCGTTGTTAATGGAAAATTGGTAACCATGGAAAATATATATAACCAGAGCGAGCTTAGAATTACAATAGATAGGCTTAAAAAGTGCGCATGCACTAGATAAATTACATAGAGTCTAAGGGAATAGCAACTATAACTAAATTTTCTTTAAAAGAGGAAGATAGCTATC
>WUAP02164561.1:12225-24453 GCA_015163945.2 Stichodactyla helianthus | reverse complement strand
AATGTAACCAAGTGGGGGTAGGGTAGGTGACAAAAATCGATGGCGCGCGCGCAAAAAAAGGACAAACCGATCAAGATGAAACAATTTATTACTGCAGTGGTTAGCCTGTGATATTATATATTTGATTCAAACCGAGCGCGAGGGCCGTAACGATGGTAATGAACCGGTCGAGTTTTCCAGTGCCTTATGGCCCAAGCGCTACCAAGTCCGTTGCACACGGGCCACAGAAAAGTGAAAAAAACGTTATAAGTAAGTTATGGACCACAAATTGGCCAACGAGCGCGTGGAATACCTTGCCATAAAGTAAAGATAGTTATTAAATTGGGTAAACGATATCAACTAAAGATTATGCTTTTGCGAAATCTTTGATACTATCATTAATCAGCATTAACTGACTAACTAAAAAATAATGGCAATTAAATTAAAGCCAGTCCACGTGTTGGTACGCCAATCAAACGGCCATATCAACTAAACTTACTTATGCCTTAAGGTGGCTGACTACTTTGGCAAAATGTAATTAGAAAACTTTCTTAGAAAGCTATATTATAAAGAATTTAACACTGATTCAAAATGATTATAAAGAAAAATGGGGTGTCCCGAGGTCGTTTTCGAGATATTGAATTTTGAATATGACCATCTTGACGAGTTTTGGAAAGAAAAATGGCGAAAACTAAGCTTCGCAGAAAATAACTTAACTCAAAAATTAAAAACCATATGGAAGTAATTTTCTCAGAACATCTACTTTAAACATTATTTTCGAGTACTGCGTAAAAATATTTAATGAGAACGCTACAAAATACGTTGGTATTTTCGTTACGCTGATTGGTTGAGAATCGATCATATGATATAGTTTTACTCCCCATCAAATATTTACTATAACCGCCATCTTTATCACTGAGCCCGCGCGCCACTAATTAAGAAAACCGCATCAGCATTACAGGAAGCCCAATTTTGCCGTGCTTCCTTGGTCAGCCACCTTAAATATCTGGACCGAGACCAGTACGAAACACGGGCTCAAGGTGATGGGAGTTCCCTATCAAGCACACAAAAGTACTAGAAACAAATTTGATCTAAATGTCGATTTTTAGAAACCATTTGCCAAGTGTCCATTAGACGTTCAAGAAAGATCAAATATACAGTTACGGATCGTCAAAGGCTGACCGGTGCTACTGATGAGCCTCATCAATGCTACTTACCTCAATTTTGTCTCTGCTTTCTCTTGAATAAAGCTAGGTAAGTCTTGTCAAATCAAATATTGGACTTTTGAGGACAAAACAAGCTGGATTTAGTTCTAAAAAAGACAAAAATATTGCTATTGGTAACCGGAGATCGACTGGGAAAGGTAAGAAAAATGTTGGACATCTTGAAGTCGAAACAAAACAACCCGTAGTGGGGGTCAAACCATGAACTTTCGAAGAAATAACTACCTGAAAATATTAACGACGGAATTATTGCGAAAAAGAAGCTCCATTAGCACATGAAATTTTTTGGCAACGAGCCACCTTTGTAGATCAACTATGATATAATCCTTTTTTCGAATTCTTGAATCGCCACAAAACGTTTGAGGGGACAAAATGAACAACCACTTAGTTAAGCGACATTTTATGATGAAGAGAATGAATTTAGATGTCTGGAAGAAGTCACGAGAAAAAGAAACACCGAAAAAGGGAAAAAGCGTGCTATGTATTTCAATTATTTGATTTACAGAACTCTCTTTGGACTTATCTTCCCTGGTTGAAAACTTTGAATAAAAGCAACAACAACAACAACAACAAAAAACAGCAACGACGACAACAACAACAGCAACAGCAACAGCAGCAACAGCAACAACAACAACAACGACGACGACGACAGTAACAACAACAACAACAGCAACGACGACAGCAACAACAACAACAACAGCAACAACAACAACGACGACAACAACAACAGCAACAGCAGCAGCAACAGCAACAACAACAGCAACCACAGCAACAAAAGCAACAGCAACAAAAGCAACAGCAACAAAAGCAACAGCAGCAACAGTAAATATAAAGAAAAGTAATCTCAATTTACAAAAGCTTGGTTAAACTAAAACATGTTTGTTCAGCGTAGATTTGGCTGAAACGGGACTCTCTCTCATCAGTAATTTATTAACACGAATTGGCCCACTTTTAGCCGAATACATGGAAAACAGGCTGCATATTAAATACAGCAAAGGACGAGCCCTAAGACATTTTACCTTTTTTGCTGTAGCTAATAATCGAGTTTTCTGTAAAATGGCTTTTTCTTTTTTCTTTTTATAATTTTCTTTTATATTATTTGACTTTCCTAATTGAGGAAACTTTCAACATACATATATTTCTCTGTATGATGTTATTATATGTACGTTTGATTGCTTTTAGATTGCAGGTAAACGCAGCAATAAACAAACATGATTTAAAATTCGTACGAGAAAATTTTGCGAATGAGTAGAAATGTGTAGTTTTTTCCCTTAACGATAGTAAAATTACTACACAAAACATAAACGGCTATAGACAGGATGAGAATTCTGAAATGCTGTTCATATGGGTGCGAAATTAATCCATCAAAAAAATTTTTATACGAATGTTATATTTTCTAAAGAAAAAATTAATAAAATAGAAAATTACATTATTCGTTGCTTGAGGCTAAAATACGAATGTTAATCCATTAATTTGACTATTAACGAAACCGCCGTTTAGAATTTTATTATCAAACGTCATCTATTTGACTATAAGAAAAGAGAGAAAAGAGCTTAGCTCTCACCATTTTCTCTTATTAATCAAGGCAGTCATGCTAAGCAAATATCTCAATCTATCAGGGCTCTGTCTTGAATTACTATTCATAGAATGTCGAGAATCTGTAAACATATACTTTCCACACGTAGTACATTAATTCAAACATAACTAAGACAAAACCTCTATGGTTTTTCTGGAAAATGGAAAATTAGAAAATAGAAAAGATATCACCTCTTTTTCTAGTTGGAAACGGGATTTATTTCGAAGGAGAAAGAAAAGAGGGAGAAAGAGAGCCAAGAGGTGGGAGAGGAACGAAAGAAGGAAAGAAGGAAAAAAGGGTGAAAATCGACAGAAAACACTGCTATTTTATCGATCCAGAAACTACATCCCAATTGAATTTTCTCCGCAATTATAACTTGAGAAATATGAATGATCGAAATATATATGCCAAGGCTAAGGGACTGGTCATTATTCATAGCCTGTGTGTGTGTGTGTGTGTGTGTGTGGGGGGGGGTTAGGGTTGGAAAATTCCTTTTTTGGGGGGGTTACAACAAAGTTTTGGAACGAGCGTGAGGGGACGCCTCCAAAAAACGACAGACACTATTAAGTGGAGATCATATGCATTTGTTAGTAATTTTTTTCGAAGATGAGGGAGGGAGGGATTACTTAATTCCATAGTGCCTCAGGGTAGTGTCAAATCAAAAATCCTCCGCACCCCACCTCCCCCCAGGTGATAAATAATGACGTAAGTCCCTAAAATTTTGAAAAGTGGTCCCTTTAGTATTCCGTTTTAGAGTGAAAATTGTTTTTCTCAAATGTTTTTATTTTTTGTTTTGATTGTGCAAGATTATCATCAAATTTCATTAATCTCTTGTGCCTCATAAGCAAATAAAACACATCTGATATTGAATTGAAACCAAAGTTATTGCTAATAGTAAAACAGAGAGCGGAAGTGATCTACATTTACATAATGGCTATGCAGGTATGTTATTTTGATGAGCACTTTTATTTAATTGTAAATATAAGTGCTCTATGAAGAACAATCTTCCTGCAAGTGTTTTTTTTTTTTTTTTTTTTTTTTTTTTTGAGGAAGTATTTTCTTCTTCAAATATCGATCTTTAATTAATTTATTTCGTTTGATTTTTGAGATGAAAATCCTATTTTTGAGACTGTTTTTTCTGCGCCTCTTGTTACGTGATGAACAAGGTTTCTATCGCGTTTATATTATAATTATTCTTATGGTTTGTTTTGGTTTAATTTTCAATCTTTATCAGTTGACAATACCTTTTCCATCTTGTGCGTCATCCGCAATATCAGATTACTGTTAGTTCATGTTATTGTCCATGTTATTCATTATTCTTCCTGATCTTCCTTCCTTTCTTTCTTTCTTCCATTCATTCGTTTATTAATTCATTCACTCATTTATTCCTATATTCATTCATTCATTCACTCACTCACGCACTCACTCATTTATCTATTCATTCATTCAATTTTCTTTCTTTCATTTTTTTCATTCTTATTTTCCGTTTCAATATTTCCTATAAATTACTATTCATTTAATTAAATTCGTTTTCCCGATAACATTTATTCTCTTCTCCTTTTCCGATATCTTTAGTCTATCACTTCGTTTTAATTCAATTATAATTCCTTGATTTTATCAGCATCAGTGCTTTTATTTTATTGTGTCTATTTTCACAACTGATCAATCGGGCAAATTCACCCAGGTGAATGATCCATTCTAAACTTATCACGTACAAAATCCGTGTGTTTGTAAAAGTATTCTACAAACGTGACTGATAAATGGCTTCCGCATCAAATCAAGCACTTGATTGGATGGTGTGGATTTTCCCATTTTTTTGATTGGTTCTTAGAGGAAGCCATCATGAAGTTCGTTTCGGGACTTGCGGAAGTTCTCTCAGTTGTTATTCACTGTTTGAACCATAAAATTGCCAAATGTAAACAAAAATCTTTCATGTAATATAAGAGTTCTGAACTTACACCTGCGGATTCCTTTATGAGTAAAGAAGACAGCATGTGACTGTCATTCTTTTTGATATTACTCAAAGCTTTAAGGGCTTTTCACAAAAGAGGAACGGCTTCAGTCGACAACACAACACAAGGTGGGTAACAACTGTGTCAACAGCGCGCGGGAGATTTCCTCTAAAAAAACGAAAACAAGAACCAAAAAACTAAAAATCTGAAGGTAAATATTTCTTTATTGAATTTAAAAAATATTGTTGCTAACTTTAGAGATTTAGCCGAGGAGCAGTCGCCCAAAAATGTGATAAAAATCCTTACTTTTCTCTTTTAAATAAGGCAGGTTATCTAAGACAAAAAATTAAATAATGCCGTCAACGATTTTAGGTATTTAAGCCGACTTGACTCGATTAGTAGTGCTATATTTCTTTTATTGCTTAAGCTAAAGTTTAAAGAATTCTAAGCAGTTTTTTTGCATAACTTTTTGAATAAAATTTCGCTTCCCAGCCAAGGCTTCCAAAGTTATATATATATATATATATATATATATATATTTTTTGTCGAAAATGCCAGATACGGTCAAACCTGGAATAAAGATTATTCTAAAATAGTACCGAATTCAAAATCGTTTTTGACAAATGTAACTATCTGAGTAGATGAATAGATTCCATATTTATTACTTTTGCAAGTACTATTATTCTAAGTTAAAAAGATAAAACTTACATAATATAACATGAAAAATTAATGCCAAGTTAGGAGAGAGTCAAGCAAGGCGAAAGATAGTTAATAACTCATAGACGGGTGCTTCAACTGTAGTTAAAATGATTTCAAAAACTCGGTCATATAAGTAGAAATTATGTAAACGATATATGATAATTTTGTGATGTTTTGAAGATTTAGATAATTAAAGAGAAGAAAATATTCTTAAAATTTTTATGGCAAATCTAATTCTTATTAACATGGATCTAGTTGTATTGACAAACATTAACACGTTTGAGGCGGATAAAAAGCTTGGTAAATAATTCAGGGAATTTTTGAAAAACAAAGCTGACAGCTGTCTGGGAGCCAAGAACCAAAAATGACTAATAAGACGGTTTTTTTTTAAAGTGCTTTGAGGGGAGCTGAACGCGGTTGCGAGGTGATGAAAACTAGACTAGGAACTAGACAGTACGTTAATAGAAAAGCAAAGCTACAGTAAGAAGCGAGAATGATAAGAAAGAAAAAGACAACAAAACAGAATGAAAAACTGAAGTAAAGAGAAAGAAAAGAAACAGTGAGAGGGATAAAAAACTAAAAAGAAAGAAAAAATAGAAAGACAGCCAGACAAGACAGGGGTGCGGTCAGTTATTATGGCGTGTGTGTGTGTGTGTGGGGGGGGGGGGGGGGGGGTGGGAGTCGGTAACATTGAGGGGGGTTAACGTTATCTCAGAAGTCTTATAGGAATGTTATTTATTTGCAGAGATGTGAGACTGAGGTATGACTGAAGTCCTGAAATCTTAAAGGTTTTGCAATAAAAATGATTACATGAATGAAAGGAGAGAGAGAAAGAAAGAACGAAGAAAAAAGAATAGAAAGAAAGAAAGAGAAAGAAAAAAGGAAGGAAGGAAGGAAGGAAGGAAGGAAGGAAAGAAAAAAGAAAGAAAGATAGAACCTTTAAAATAACCATTCGACAGTTTAAATCTATCACCATTTTGATCCGACGATTGCCAGTGGATTGAACACTTACCAAAGTTCAAATAGAGTGGTTTACATAACACGTGAAACAAAGTGTATTCGTTACAGGGTAATAGCCGATCGAAAAGCAAAAGGAAACAATGGAATTTGTGTCTATAGCGCATGCTCAGGAGCATGCTGGATACCAACAACACCAGCTTTAGTTTATTAGAATAATCGCTTTTCCGTCAGATGCGTCGCCCGAAAATTTTGGTTAATTGACCTTGGCAAAGGATAATTTGGTTAAATGCAGAAAACCTTCGCGTCATTTCACGACTTTGTGATTTTGACAGCGACGGTTAATTAAGGTAAGTTCGGATTAAGGGGCTGCGAGAATTAGTGTAGCTTTAATTTTTGGTCTTAAAAACAGCAAGAGTTTGTAAGGATTAAGTTTGTCGCAAGTTTAAATTGATTATGTCTAGTATTCTTGGAAATGCATAGTATTATTAAAGTAAAGTTTGCCGAAAAAGTAATCTGTCGGATAAAGGAGTTCTACTATGACCATCTGGCGAGAAAAAATATCGATTTGTGTGTATCAGTTTGCTAAGATTTAGGGACAAAAATCTAAGGCTTTAAACTTTTATCGTTTGCAATCTCGAGGGATACGACAAAGGGACTCGCTGTTTCCCAGCTGTTTTCATCCCTAGCTATATAAATCGATATTCGTCTGTAAAAGAAATGAGCCTGAATTATTCATTCATTTGTACAAAGAAGAGACAGCGGAGGAGGAATACTCTCTTCGTCTTAAACCGAAAGACCCATTGGTTGTTGCTGTATTTTGTGCTGGGACGAGAAATCAAGAGTTCAGTCATAATTATATCAAACGTAGTTGAGGTAACTTGTATTCGTTACTTATTTAATTTTTACACGGCTTTTCCAACACATACAACCACTTTCAATACCGATTTCAAGTTGTTTAATTCAGATTAGAATCGATTTTTTCTCCTCAGAGTTTGTTTTCTGAATCTAATGTTATATGAACCGAATGGCCTATCTTTTATGTAGCTTGAAAAATTCAGCTCTATTGGAACTTTTTGTATTACTTATTTTATTCGCCATAATTTATGTCTTATAAAGAGCAGACAAAAATAGATCGACTAAGAAAATACGTAGAATACAACAAAAACTCCACTTCAAAGCTCCTCAAAGTTTTCAAGTACCCATGTAATGAATTCTCTTCAGTGATATTTTGCAAAGAAGCTTAACTTCGGAAAAGAATAAAAGGCCAGTTCAGACGTCGAACTTTCGCCGCGTCGAATCTAATTGCCCGTTAAGGACAACGGCTATGAAAACGCTGAGAACTACTATATAAGACATCAGCTCTATTGCTTAGCACCAGGAGACAGCATGGGTTAAGTTTGGTATACATGTACTAGTTTCAAAGAAAAACAGCGCTCATCCTCAAAGTCAATTAGATTCGACGCGACAAAAGTTCGACGTCTGAACTGGGCCTCAGCAAAGTGAAGTCAACATCAAGACGTGAAAGTCTTCCAAGAAGCTGACTTTTCGAAATTGAATTTGGGAATTTTTGGTCGTACATAACAAAGAAATGAGATTGACTAAGCGTTATATTAAAAAAAAACTTGCTTTTGGACTCATATACTAGACAATTTGCCGCTATCAAAATTTGCTTTTAAGCAGTGAAATGGCCGACTATTTGTCCACCAAACATTAAGGGAAGTCTGGTAACGATCTCATCGCGAAAGGAATTGTGGGGTTAATTTTCAGGACTCAAGATTTCGGGGCCATCTGATACCCCCAATCTCACAATCCTATGCGGCATAACTTCGTTTCCGGTCCTCAAATGAATTTCGGCAACAAAAATTTCTTTAATTTCTGATAACGGATCTTATTCTTATTACAGTTCTTTAGGGAATAAGATTCTTTGTTTGAGGTTTAACCATATTAATGTATCTTCTCAAGCATTACCATTAAACAAAGAAACAATACCCAAGGGAATGACACGTGAGCTGTAATGGGAAAACAACGAGTAAGGTCTTTTGCTAGAGTTGCAATAGAGAATGGTCGTGACGAATGAAAATATATGAAAGAAAAAAGAGAGGATGGAATAGCGAAAGAGGGAAAGAAAGAAAACTAAAGGAAGGAAGAAAAAATAACAGAAAGATAGTGAAAGGATAGTAGAAAGAAAGAAAGATTGGCAAAAGAAAAGAAAGAGAGCAAAACTCATTGATAGCTGCGCCCATGCTCAAATTGGACGCTGCTGCTGAAAAGAGCCAATTGGCAGCACAAATCCTCAACAAAAACCTCTTTTCACATAGAATTTGCTAAAACTAAACCGCTTAAAAACCACTTCGATGACACGACTTAACTCCACATGAACAAAATAAATGACCATTCTTTAATTTCTAATTGCTCTTTCATGGTTTCCGCCGACTCGACCCTACGGCACCGACAAGCGACTATGAGGAGGAAAACTTGAAAAACTCTTGAAATTTGTCCTTAATTGCGATTCTAGGCTCACGGAAACTCTCTCTAAGATAGTTTCAGGTATCCTTTTGTTCAAAACTTGTGTGCGACGAAAAATTTAATCGTGAATAGACCATTTCAAAGTTCTTGTCGCTCAACTCGAGCCTCGTTAGCATGTGAATTATTCTTTAGAATTTGACTTCAGCCTTCAGAATTTGCACCTCAGCGAACAATTTAAATAATCAAAAACTCCACAGACAGTACTCAATTTCTAAAGAATATATTTCACGGTAGCGAGGCTGTAGTTGAGTAACAAGAACTGTGGAATGGTCTACTCGATCGTTTTGTTAAAGGATATTCGTTCCACGAACTGCCTGTCAGATACGACAAACTGCCCGTAAGAAACAAAGGGAAAACTAATTTGTTGTGGAGAAAATATTGAATTAAATTTTCTGTCATTAAGTAAAAACTTCTTACAAGCCGATTAACTTTCTATGCCCTATTATTTAAGCTCTTTTCATGAAGAATCATACAACACTATTAAACTAATTTACATTCCTAATCATGGACTACCTGTGGTGGATATCTATCAGACTTCTAGTGACAAACCGCATTTAAAAGGCTTCAATTCAAACGCAGATATCCTTGGCGTCTGAGAGCCAACGATATTATTTCCGTTGATCGCTTGAAAATCTTTAGATAGGCTAAAATAAGAAGGTGGTTGAAATTAAGAGTAAATATGTAACCCGATAGCGACAACAGAAGTGACTGTCTGCTGTGCAAAAAGGTTTAATAGAGAGGCAAAACAAGTATAGTCGTTTCCACAAACGTTGCAAACAGAATTTTCTAGAAGTGAAAGACAACTTGATTAATCGCTGAAGTAAGCTATATAACTGCGCAAAAGCAGAAAAACTACCTTCAATTCCTGACAGAATTCCGCAGAAAGAGAAAAAACGTAAGTAAACGAAACTGGCTTCGAAAATACTTTGAAGTATTTTCAGGTTTTGGCTTTCATTGTATGATGGAAAAATCTAAGATTGTAAGTTCTAATGTTTAATGTTTTTGATATTTTCTTTTGCTATGTGCGCATTCAATAGTGATCTTCCAAAAAACTTTGACCACATTTTAAAATTAATTCACATTCTTAAGATTGCAGCTCTGCACACTGCCTTGTGTCCCTTTAGAATTTTGCGGATTTTGACTAAAACAAAAATCAAGAAACTGTGAAATGAAGGATCGCTCAAGAAGCGCAAAACGTGTGGAACATAGAATTGAATATGAACAGCAATTAGGATAGTTATTCAATAAATTCAAAATCTTTGTCTTCATCAGTTTTAATTTTGTCCTCGTACAACAAACATATCTACAGATGAAGACTCGAGTGAGAATCAAAAACGTTATAAAACGTGTATTTCAACAATAAGTCAGAGAAAAATACTGCAACAAAATCTTTATAGAATTCAAAATTTGATTACTACTTTTTTTAGTCGCAGGAAAGAATGATTTTCTGTGTAAATTTTTAGCCACAACTTTTAGATGGTTTCAATAGACCCTTTTCTCAAGGTTGCGTGCGCATACAAACTTGACGGGCTACTAATCTGAAAAACGCAAATTCTATAAAATTGAAAAGCAAATTTTACATTTAAAGAGGAAAAGAATCAATTTTATAAAAGATTTTCCAAACACTTCATTAAAATGTATGACAATTCTTAGCATAAAACATGCGTTCTGGCGTCATGGCCCGTCAAATTCCTTATTAGGAAGAGCGCGCAACCTTGAGAAAAGGGTCTATATAAAATTTCAGTGTAATATATTTTTTAAACAATCATTCAACAGCTGCTATAAACCTATTATAATCCCTCAGCTTTAACACACCATGAATGCTACCGACCGGTTTGGGCTAGTATGCTCTTTACCACAAGATGGGATTCTATGACATCTGAGACGTTTTCTCCAGATGGATTTCATAGTGTCAAATTAAGGACATTATGTTTTAGATCTGTCGTATTTTTAAAACCTTCTGGAAATCTATGAAACAAAATTAAATCAACCGCAAAGTCAAATATCGGAAAGAAGACAGTTCATATAAATGTTCGACATTTTATACTATCTATACATACTTTCTGCATCCCATGTGTTTATTTGTCTTATAAATGTTTAAAAGGTTTTAGTGGTATATCTTCTACTTTACCAGCATTTTCGTTGTCAAAATGTTTTTTACTGTCATTACTACTGCGCATGTCCAATTAACTACAAGACACAGGCAACAGGCATGCGCAGTGAAAATGACAGAGCGCATGGCCCTTCTTCAACGGTTTTTATAGATAAACGTGTGCATGCGCATGACTTATAGTTAAGGAAAAAATGTGTTACTATAAACAGACATTCTTCTTCTTCTTCTTCTCCTCCTCCTCCTCCTCCTTCTTCTCCTCCTTCTCCTTCTCCTTCTCCTTCTCCTTCTCCTTCTCCTTCTTCTTCATTATTCTTATGGTTCAGACAATAGCCAAACAATCAATGTAGCACTGGTTTTCCCAGTATAATATATCTTGTCCCACAAACGCCGTCATGAACTTTCTGTTTTTACAAAAAACGGCTTGCATGACTTAAAGTTTGTTCTCCCATTTCGATGGAACGTTAAAAATCTCAATAAAATTGTTATGCAACAGAATTTTAGAAATAAGAATTTATTTACTTGAATGTATTTTTTCATGATTCTGCAAGTCGAGCATGTTTAGTTTAGTAACCGAGACTGTTTTGACTTAGAGATCTGCTTGTAGTTTTCTGTTGGACAAACCGGCTCTTTCAAATTAACCTAAACATTCAAACCACTAGGGTTAAACTTGTCCAGATACGTGATGTAGATAGAATCTTAGATCATATTACATTGTTAAGGACGAGCCATTTAGCTCTTCCTCACATTCATTCATTCATCCAATCTTGTACTTAGTTGTGAACAAGGCTAAGTTGAAGTTCTGGTTGCACTGGAAGGTACAGACCTAAGTAAGGAAAGTGGCCGAGTAAGGAATCCCTACTTACAGCCACACCGACTAGGGAAAGTCCTTTTGGTCAACCTGGCTTTACCTTAGTTTGTGTAGTAAGATCAAAACGCTTAACTTGTAGAGAACTTCTAAGAACAAGGATCAATAAAACGAGCTCGGCAGTCCAGAGATCCCTCGTCGTACCGTAGTCTTTCAAAATGTACGAATTTGCATTTTTTTGCAATCAGAATCTCAATTGCACGTTTTCTAGCAGAACCCGTTTGGCTTGATAATGTAGCAACAGCAATAACATAACTACAATAACATAACTACAATAACATAACTACAATAACATAACTACAATAACATAACTACAATAACATAACTACAATAAC
>WUAP02164561.1:0-12125 GCA_015163945.2 Stichodactyla helianthus | reverse complement strand
ATAACTACAATGTTCACCAATTATAATTATAGTAATACTAAACATCAAAATGCTAAACAATCACCACTCACCCTCGTTGATTTAACAGGTTGAAGGGTGGAATTCTATATACTGATCTGTAGAATATTAAAAAAATTAGAATTATAAAACAAAGCTAAAAAGGGCAAACATAAATGATAAACTAGTAATAGTCAATTTAATGATATAATTAATAAAACAGGATATCTTTCTAAAAGTGGCATGTGGCAAAAATGACTTACTAATAATAATTTAATGAAAATTTAATGATGACTTTGAAGTGCGCCGCGACCCCCTTGAAGTACACAATACGTATGCGCAGGATAGAGGTAGAAACAATAAAAATTTAAAAAGCCGGAAACAACTTTTTAAAGACATGTTTCGGCATATCTTATGCCGAAGATATAAGATATGCCGAAACATGTCTTTAAAAAGTTGCTTCGTGTTTTTTAAATTTTTCTTAGTTCTATTGCTATCAAGATCAAGAGGTAGAAACATTACGAGATACGATTTGTTTGCATAAGGAATGATGATTTTTACACCTCCTTGGCGTTTCCAGGAGACTTGTTTGCGAACGTGGAATCTTCGTAAAGTAAAAGGTACTCAAAACTGCTGTGGTTATCAGATTTGACAAGGTTTTGAGTAAACACTTTGGACTCTTTGATGTGGCATGTAGGGAAGGAAATGGAAAAATAATTAAAGAAAAAGAAGAGAAGTGAAGTGAAGAGAAGTATAGAAGAGAGGAGAAGAGATGAGAAGGGAGGAGAGGAGAGGACAGCAAAGGACAGCAGAGGACAGCAAAGGACAGCAGAGGATAGGAGAGCCAAGGATAGAAGAGAATCTGATTAGAATAAATAACAAAAAAGGTAAACTTTCGGTAAAAAGCAGACGAAAGTATGGAAAAGAAAGGAAAGACAAGCAACAACAACAAATAGAAGAAGCAAGTAAATACTAATTAAGATGAAATTTCGATAGCAGTTTTCTGAAGCTGATTAGCTAGTGTTAAACTCCGAGGTTTATTTTGTCAGAATAAAGAGGATGTCATTTCAACCGCAAAACCAATAATTCATATATTGTTCCCGGTGTGAAACATAGTACCAAATGAAAGAGTTTCTCATTTTTGGGATATTGTCATTTCTCTTACCGCATTCAAGAGTTAATGGGATAAATATGCAAATGATGGCGTCGTTATCGCATTTGCGGGTTAAAATGTCAATAAAGCCGCATTATTAATTGATAAAACTATATATAACCCATGTGACCTTCTTTTCAGGTAAATGAAAACTTCATTCGACTGTGGCTTCAAGATTGAAGTACTGGATTGACGGGGGAAACTACAGTAAAGGAAAGAAGTGATATTTTGTCAACGGCCTGAGAAGAATTTCTAGATGCAAGTATTAGGTAAATTGAACTAAATGTCAAAGTCAATCTCGGACCGTAAAAATCACAGGAGATCAAAGTAAACACTTTAGAGTCAAAAAAGCATAATTTATTGAAGCGGTTTCTTGGCTTTGAAAAGCAAGTTGATGGATATAACGAGACGAAGAGAAGTTAACTAATCATAGACATCATTGAAATTTCAGTTGCAAAGATCTTATGGTCTTCTTAATGCCGACGGATTGAGACAGCGAATACTTGGGTCAGAAAGACTCCCCTCGTCTCGTTAAAAGATAACTGATTCTTTTGAAAGGAAAAGAAGAGAGAGAAAAACAGAAGCTTTTGCTTGTGGAGTACTGAGAAACGGTTTTCGAAAAGCCTTTTTTACGCTGCAGTTGCAGGACAGAAAAAAAAGAGGAAATAAAAACTTTTCGGGGAAAAAACAAAACAAAACAAAAGCAAGAAATCCCTGATTGAACGTTCATCAAGCTGGAGATCGAGATGAAAAACAACAGCACTTATTCTACAGAATCGTCAGGTGAGAAGTACAACACGTTTGAGTATATCGACTTGATTCTAATCCCTGCGTATGTACTGGTGATTGTCATCGGACTAGGTGGCAACAGCCTTGTAATTACTGTAGTCAAAAAGAAGCGCTCCATGCACACGACAACCAATTATCTCCTGGTGAACTTAGCGGTCGCTGATCTGTTGAATCTAATATGGTGCATTCCGGGCCAAGTGTTGAGCCTTATGGAACACCCTAGTGGAAGACTCGGGGATTTTCTTTGTAAGTTTGTCACGAGACACCACGTTGCGGGCATAACGCAACTCGTATCTGGCCTCACGTTGACTGTTCTCGCAGCTGAGCGCTACAAAGCTTTATTCCATCCATTAGAGGTGCGTTTGAGGCTGACAAGAAAAAATGTGCGATACTCAATAGCTGTGATGTGGGTATTTTCCGTTTCCTACGTCATTCCGCTGTTTCTGTTCGAAAAATTCAACGATGCAAAAAAGTCCTGTGAAATAGTTTGGGAAGGCACACCAAGGATGGTCTTCTGGACAGTACTGGCAATTATAACCATTGTTTCGTCTTTGAGTATTCTATTCTGCTATTTTAATATCATCAAAGGGCTTTATTTTACTAAAACTATCTGTTCCCGCGGGTCTGCGGGATCATCCACGGGATCGGCGCAAAGTGAAACCGCGTTAAACGGAAAAGACGAGGAGAGGGTCGAAAAACGTAAGATAGTTAAGCTTCTTCTGACGGTAACAGTAGTCTTCTTCGTATGCTTCATACCATTCGCCGTCGTATCTGTAATTTTTACTGACGTTCGGGTTTCTATAGTCTACGAACTCTGTTATTTTCTAGTTTATTGCAGCTCAAGCTTGAATCCCCTTGTTTACGCGTTTCACAGCTCGAACTTCCACGAAGCATTCGGCGAAATTCTCTCAAAGTTTAGCGACAAACTCGAATGCACCGGTATTAAGCACATACGTAACCGGTCCAAAATGTCGGACCTGGAATTACGAGCAACGTACCATCCCAGCCAGTCTGACAGCAATTCTCACCAACCACCAAAACTTATAGCAGTTAAAAAAATTGAGATTTAAACAGTGAACTTTTCCCTGAGAAGCACTCAGGGAAAATGATTAGCAGATCCTATCAAAAAGGTAAAAGTAGAGTAACTTTATTTAACATCAGTAGTTCCTTCAGCTACGAGGCTGGTATCAATCGAAGCTGACGGTGCGCACTTTACCCCCCTCTCTCCATCAGTGCTCCGTTTTAAGGGTATTTAAAGCTAAGCTTCGGACACACGATGCGACGTTGCTTGCAACGGGGAAACTCAGGGGGAACTCAGCTTCGACTCGTTTATTTTATTTATTTATTTTTCTTTCAACTTGGATATCGGATGAAACACTCTTTCAAGTGTTTGATCTATTACTTCTGAAATTCTGTCTTCTTCTGACACCCCAGTATGACAGACTTCAGAGGTTTTTGAAGAACCTCGTCATCTCGAACGAATACTGTGTAAACAAACTCGGCAGCTGTTTTGTTTTTGGGAAGAAACTTTTAAAGAGCTTTATCATCTCTTAAGGCTGAACAAACAAACCTCTTAATTCCCTTCTAATCTCTTTCCCCCCCTTTTTTTTTTCTTTCCTTTCTTCTCTTTTCGTTTCGTTTCGTTTCGTTTCTTTTCCTCTATTTTCTTCTCCTCTCTTCTCTTCTCTTCCCTCTTCTCACTTTCTTTTCTTCTCTCATTATTTTGTCTTTTGTTTTTCGATGCGTTATGTCCTGTTATTTATACGCCGGTTAAATTAACCCTAACCCATAACTTCTCTTGCAAGGGTGCCGAAAGCGCTCAGACTATGGCATGAGATGTAACTAGAGAGTAAATAAACCACGAGTTGAAAACATTCTAAATAAGGAAAGGACTGCCAAGAGAAATATTTAAATCACCGCCAAACCACCCCAACCCTAAGATAAATAGTTATGAACCCTAATTTTGTTGACACTAGAGAAAAACGTCTGCGCATGATCTAATCTGTATGCAAATTAGCTAAAAACGTTTTCGTACTATTGTAAAAATATGCAAATTTTACTTTTACACTTGTCTTACAACTGGACTTCACAAAATGCCAAAACTTAAGGTCAGTTCTTAAAACTTAAGGCTAATTCTTACATATGTTCTTTATTTACATGATATTTTGGTCACACAAAAGTATACCAGCGAAATTTTTTGTATACTTGGAGAAAACGAACATTTCTTTTCACACAGAAACTTTCTTGAATTCTTGGAAACGTGCTAAAATGAACGCATGCGCAGACGTTTTTCTCTAGTGTCAATTTTGTTAGCCTGCGTTCTCTTCCCCAACCCTCCCCGGCACCCTACAAGGAATGCCTGGGTACGCAGGTTATAATTATGCTAGCATAGCTGCTTTGGTAACAGATATGACACATTGATTTGGGGCAGCATATTTAAATAGTTGTGTAAACACTATAAAAGTATAATTATCCCCATCCCTCCCCACTCTGTAAAATTTAAGATTAATTAAATATGTGGGAAATTATGACAAAATAAGACAGAAAATACATCTATTAAAAAATGAGAATATATTACCTTAGGTTTTGTATGAAGTGCCTTCCTGAAGGACTTTCATAGCTGTCAAATCCACTGGAAAATAGAAATATTGAAATTTAGTGGTTAATGAAAAAGCTATTAATTAAGAGATATATTGGTAAGGTTATATGAAATTCAAACAACAAGTACCCAGGAGAGGGGGGTAACCTCCTCCCTTGTACTGGGTGGGGCTGGTTTCCCCCCTTTGAACGCTTTAGTTTGTCTTAAAAAATCTACTGTCAGAAGAGTGATGCCACTTACCCTTGAAATAGTTATAAGTCTATCAGAGGTTAGTGGACACTGTAATTCCATTGTTTTCTTTTGTCTACCTGTCTATTACACTTTAACTATTCGTTTCTGTTTTCTTGAGTTAATCAATGAAAATAAAAAGATTGATGAATAATGGCATTGTTTGATGATGTAGGGGCTATGGGTAGTTTGAGTTGAGGCTGTCTGAAGCCCCTTAGCTGCAATGGCACCCCTCTCCTATGACAGTTTCATAGGAAAATTCATTGATTAGAAAATACCAATAAAATTTAATTCATAACAAACTTGCATTTCAACCCATTTCTTCCTCTCCCAGACTTTTCATATTAATATATTGCAAGAGTTTTGAGAAAGGAAAGGTATGAATGAATTAACAAGGGTAGTGGGGAGTTATTGGGAGTTCTGGATTTGCACCTCTGTACATGATGGAGGCCTTAAATAAGGGCAACCACAGGGAGCCAAGGCTAAGTTTGACTGAACAATAAACATCCCACCCTTTCCCCCCCAAAATTTTTTAGAAATTTCAAGGTTTTTTTTATTAATATTTTTAATGTGGTCTGATCATTGCTGGTTCTGATGCTAGTGTGGAACATAACGCAATCTAGTAGAGTCTGTGAAGTAGTCTGAAATTCTCATTTCTAAAAGCCCAGGGTTTTTTGCTTGACAATGAAAACAAGAGTATTTTAATAACATTAGTTTTTAGTATTTTAGGTTGTCATCATTTTTCCAGTTATAGAGGCAGTTGTAAAGATTGATTTAGAGCAAGTGGTTCTAACCCTAATAACAAATTATAAGAGGTGAAAAATTATAAAAGAAAAAAGAAAAGAGAGAGAGAGAGAGAGAGAGAGAGAGAGAGAGAAATGTCACACAAGTGCATGCATTAAAAATAATTAATTTATCAATATTTAAGTCAGTGATAAAAATTAAATAAGTTAACTGACAGTACATGCTTTGTTATCACAGGTACATCACAAATCCAGGTTTTTGACAGTTAAAACTTTAAAAATGAAACAGCTTTATATCAATAATTTTTGCATTAGTTTTATAATTGTGATTTATACAAGGGAAATGTTATTGCAGAGTGACTGATAGCTTGATAAGAATGAAAATAATAAAAGATTAATCATTGTATTCACTGAAGGGAATTTTTTCCTTGGCAGGAAGAATTACAATGATGCTTATCTTGCAAATTTTGGAGATCTATTGTTTAAAAATCTTCAAGCCACTCCAAAAATCCAAAACAAAAACCTTGCCCTGTTCAAATTATACAAATAGATCTCCATTTCACCTTAAATTTTCTTTCCGATTCCACTTTTATGTCTAGAAAGAGACACTCTCAGTATCAGAATGCTTCACAGAATATAGCAACTTCTACAGACCCAATGTGGAGTGACAACAATATCTGAAATGAGGCTGGAGGGGAATACACAATGAAATAACCATAATTCGTCTTTCATTTACTCAGAGCCTAGATCTTATGTGATCTCTAAATCATTTTTTTTACTGGTGAGCTCTTTATAAATCATTTGAAAGCTATGAAACAAAGTGTACTAATTTGAGTGTAATAGTCAGATAGACACAATGAAAAACAAAAGAACTGAAGTGTAATAAAGCGTAAGGGACTGGTCATTTATTAGAGGGGGGGGGGTGGGCTGGTGCTAATGGGAGGGGGTCACCAATTTTTGTGCAAGAAAAAAGCGGGGCTATAGAAATTTATGCAAACATATTGTCATCAGACATTGGTGATGTATGTACAAAGGGGGAGGATCAGAACAAATTGTGCATCACAAAAAGGGGGGTCAGGAAAAACCAAACATGACACATCCACTTTTGCACCAGACCCCCCCCCACTCTAATAAATGACCAGTCCCTAATAAGCGAAGTGTATTTCACAGGTTAATGAAAACCACTCTAAAACCTTCAAATCTAGTGAAAGGGTGTCGCAAAATTTTGGAGTCCTAATTAGAAGGCATGTTTTTTGAAAACCAAAATGGGAATGCAATAGGAAAGTGATTCTCATATTATATAATTTTTACAAAATATTATTTTAGCAGCATGTGGATTCATATACACACTTTGGGAATATTTTCAACATCATTCCCATTTAGGACAGAACCATCCCTTGTACATGCATGTACAAAAACATGTCAATTGTGTTCCTTTTTGGCAACAATTTTTTTTTAATACCTGTCATTCATTTTTGGCTTCTTTTCTGCCAATACTTCCTTGGAATATTCTTAAAATCTTCAAGCCACAACACCAACAAGAAAAGGCATGTCCAAGAATTCCTTGCTGAGAGTTGATGACTCATCAGCAAAAAGGTGATAAAGCACCATCTGGTGGTTACTTGGTGCAAGACCCATGGAATGTCCCTATTATTGTCTATTATTGTGTCGTTTGCAAGTACCAATCGTAGAACGACACAATAGGGACATTTCATGGGGTCTTACACCAAGTAACAACCCATCTGGTCCAATGCAGGTATCCTTTGATCCAGCATCAGTAACTTAACTGACACACAGCTCTGTTTTTAGCATTCTATATTCAATACTGCCCAAGTGTATAATGCTATCTAGAGTAATTGCAATAGACCTAATCAGCTAACGCGTTGCTATGTACATTTCCACCCAATTCAAATCTTTTGGGAATAAGAATCTTTGTCTTTGGTATTTGCATAGCACATGAAAACGCAATGGAACAAAAGTTCTTATTCCCAGAGGTTTTGAATTGGGTAGAAATGAACATAGCAACACGTTAGCCGATTAGGTCTATAAACTGTATGGAATAGTTATTAGTCTAAAAGAGGTTAGTAGACACTAATTCTATTATTTTCTTTTGTTGGGATTTGACAATTAGATTTTGTTTCATGGGTTGGCCATCCCTTTATGTAGGAATACACGAGTTGTTACGAAAATAGAATGACAATACAACACAATGGAATAGATAACATTGGAAAAATTTGAATAACAATACACTGTTCCTACATGAAGGGATGACCCATGGGTTTATTACAATCACTATTATAATAATGTTGCCTTGTATTAGGTGTATGAGTAAGTTGGGATGGCCAACCTGCTAAATTATAAGTGGAAGGTTGACACTGGAGACAACTGGTAAATTAAAAAATGCATAGAATAACCAGAAACTATTCAAGTAACAGAAAAGTATTGGGGAATATTTTGCAAATAAAAAAGTTAAGAATGTCAAGAGATCTGTCCAATGTTCTGTCTAGACCAAGAGATGTATAAATCTAAGATGTTACGATGCTAGTTACAGCTTGTACTGACAAGTTAGATCAAATAGTAAAATAGATTCTGGCAAATGAAAAGTAATACAGATGAAAACAATAGAAATCCATGTGTCTCTTGTCTAATCATGACAGATCTTGACAATGTTCTGGTGCGCTAAAACTATTATTGAAACAGATCAAAGATAGCTTTAAAAAACACTTCCAAAATGAATAAAAAATTTTCTTTTGAATTCTACTTTTTGCAGTGTCGAAAATTTATTTTATGAACCCTGGGGTATGTCCAAAGAGCAATTTTAAAACGAAAGGTAAGGGTCCTTAAAGAATAGGAGTCTTGTGAGAGACCTTGTGCACCACGTTGCATGAGTAAAACCCAGGAATGTGATAATGTACGGTATCGCATGATAATCTTGTGTCTGCATGAAGAAACTTACAAAGTGAATTTCAACCGTGTAGATATCACTAAAATTCGGTTTTTCAACAAAATACACCACACAAAAATAATGAAATATGACAACCCTTTTTTATGCATAAATATAATTATATAACAACATTTTTTCCTTTTAGGACCCTGGAGAATTTCAATTTTGATAATATTATAATAACGATCTTTGTACAATTCACGCTCTTAACTTTTCAACTATTCCAGACCCGAACCAAATTTGTACTACTTTTAATATCGTAACTTTCTTATAGGCTCCCAACTTTTTAACTATCTTTTGCTCCTGTTTTAACTAGAAAACGAGATTTCTTCGAAGGACCATAGCCATTAGCACGTTCAACTAGATGCCTGACAAAAAGATAATTCTTGCTTGTATATCGAGGTCACGACATTGTTATTTTATCCGCGATTTTCTGCCGCCTCGGCGAACGACGGAAAAAAAATGTCCTAAATTTTTGTATTAAACATATAGCTTTTCTCTATAAATCTAAAAAATGTCTGTGTTCATTAATTTTACTTTCTCCGTTCGTGACCTGCAGCTCCAAGAAGACACGACAAGAAGGTTGGAATTTTTTTACCTGTTCAAGGTTTTCGGTTCGGGCAACTTGATATCCGTACACGTCTTGGACTGAAAAAATTCGTAAAAATTTAACTAATTTATTCTTTAAAACAAGAAAAATCTTCCTAAGTGCTTGGCACTGATATAGAGCTTTTCACAGAGTCCACAGTTACGAGTTTTTGGAGGTGTGTTTGAGAATTGATGGCCGAACTTGGCGCGTGCTTCTTTTTACATTTAGCCTTCTTCTGTCCTTGGACGAACATTTCTCCCTCGTAACCAGAAGACGAAAATTCATGTTCCGAATGCTTCTTCCTTTTCAGAGAAGATTGTTCAACATTCATCCTAGATAAAGCCATCAAAAGAGAGTCACTCACGTCCATATCGTCGTCTTTGTATGATTCATCTGGAGACGAAGAAAGAGGAGATACTGAGAGGTCAAAATTTCTCCGAGAACTTGTAATGGGGCTCGGCGGAGGAGCACACGGGAATTCCTTTTCTTCTTTACTTATTTTCGAGGCTTGAGAAAAAGCCGCCATCCCTTCGTTAAAGCATCAGCCTTGGAGATTAAATATCCTAGCTTCTGGACAGGTCAGCTGGGAGGAATCTCCAAGGAGTACATAAGATTTTTAAGGCTCAAAATGGTGGTAATTTTGTGACTCGAACAGTTCTGCACGACTTTCTATAATCCTTCAGGAACCAGCTGACGCCATTTGCATGTCATTTCACGTCTAACCAATCAATACCACCTGCACCATATCACCCTCAACCAATCAAATCACAAACAAAACAATATATATTGTTATGTAAACCAATCATATCACACTTTACTGTGATTGACATCCGGAAACCATTTACACGTTCATGGTTTCCTGAAGCATTTACGCGCTTAAAATAACACTTTTCTAAAAAGTTTTTGTTTCAAAGGGGTAAATATGATCCAAAAAGGCTTTTCTCTATTAGGTTTTTTATCCTAAGAGAATGCCAAATTACTAACGGCGTGTGGTTTTTATAAAAGACGCAGATCGCGAGATAAAATTAATGGAAAAGTGTCAACTCGCAGACATCACGTTATAATTGCACAATCGGATGAACATTTACCTCAGGTCACCGCTGCACGTGTCGTTATCCCTAGCAACCAATATCCTTTTCCAAACCTAATTTTACCATCTAAACTGCGAGGAATTCCAAATAATAAACTGTTAGGAACAAATGGTTGAGAAGTGGCTTTATTTTTGTGCTTTATGTGGTTTTGGAAATTTGAGTCAAAGGGTTTTGGAAAGTTTTGAAAAATTTTGGAAAATTCTCACAGGGGATCCTGTACGAACCCTGCTTACGATTTTGGGGTAAAAGCTTGTACAACCCGGTCATGTTCTTACTTAGTACTTAATTATGCATGCCTTCAGAAAATTGGCGGGAACTTCGAAAATCTCTCCAATCTCTCGAATAAAGTACAATGTTATTTATTCCCGGCATTAACGTATGGAGAAAAGAAACCTTTACAGAAAAGTATATTTGTGAGGTTTTGTTCGGACGCTATTGACTAAAAACATGTTGTCTGCTAGTAGAAACTCGAGGGCTACAGTCGATCAAAAAACGTGACTGGTTAAAGAGTACGTGACATGTTGGAACTCCATTAAAAATGCCATAAAAATTAACTATTTAGAGTCAAATTCATGGATCTGAAACATTCAACAATACGTATACACCACACGCACGAACAGTGCTGACAGAAAAATCTTCGGCGCTTCACAACGAAAACAATTCTTTGCAAGGCATAAGCTGACTAGCTAAGCTGGACAAGCTGCAAAAAATCCGTAACTTTTCCTAGACTAGCGGACCAAAAATCAATTTTCCAAAACTTTCAAGGTCCTGGAAAAATGCATTATTAACTTCCAAAACTTTCCAAAACCCGTACGACACCCTGCGTAAGAATTCGATCTTTTAAAAATGTTGGGAACAAATAAAACCCTGAAACGGGCTGATCAAAGTCAGGGTACGGCTAACTCACAGATCAAATTGGAATTTCGCGTCCTGGGTTTTTGCAGTGGAAGGAAAACCGGAAAAACCCAGCGGAAACCCTCTAACCAAGGAGATACCCAACAAGAAACGCTACTCAAATGATAAACCGAGTCCACACTGATTAATTTGTTTAAAAAAATCAGTTTCCTCTGAAATGATTCTCATAAAAATTGCTGTCCCCACTTAAAAACCACATAGCACCTCCATTAAGAATTCGTAAATGCAATCGCTTTACGGAATAACAACAGGAAGAAAAACTTCCGAGCAAAAAGTTTTGACCTTTGTTCTGTTTAAGGATCTTCATGCAATTAAATTGGTTATACATATACACACGAGGACTAATATGTTCGACTATAAAGGAAGTATATCCACTCGGCACCTCAAAAATATTCAACGAATTAAAAATCTACCAGTTACTGGGGGATTACTGAACGCGATCCTTAGATTTCATAGTTTCTACGAGTGTAGGTCAGCTAGAAAACAAAAGAAGCGGTAGAATCATGAGTTTAGGGAGTGCATGATGCGGTTCGATATCCCTTTCTTTTCGAAAAATATATTTTTGAAATAGACGCGGTGGTTTATGTGACGGTTACGTAGGATCAGGTACTGCCGCCAACTCAAATAAATAACACTAAGATCTTCAGGTTATTTCAAATTCTTTTTCCGTGTTTAAATGAATAAAGACTTCACGCAAATAAATGATTATAAAAATAGGTCTTCATAAATACTGGATGAGATCGACCTAGCAATGCAGCAGCTGTGGAAAAATGCGCTTAATATCTTCATTGTTTTTTCCGGAAAATTTATTTATTTTCAACAGCAAAATCCACTCCGATTTCGAAGATTTTTTCAGTTGAAATGTACGGTCAAAACCTATTTCATTTCAAAAAAAGATGACAAAAGATTTTAAAGAATATTTACCTCATATATTAGCAATAACAATGATTTATGGCTTGCGGTATATAGGATTAAATAGAGAATAATACATGGGCGCGCGGCGGAGATATGGAATTTATCTTCGAGTGTTCAATTTGATATCTCACGAGTGAGCGCAGCGAACGAGTGAGATATCAA
>WUAP02164450.1:0-24463 GCA_015163945.2 Stichodactyla helianthus | reverse complement strand
GGTATCGTCGTCTTTCAAGACATCGTGCCTCCTTTGCTGGCAGCCTTCAGGATCTAGTTCCCTCATTAGATCAGCTATAACCTGCATAGGAACTTGAATGTTTCGTAACCGTAGCGTATGTCACAAACTGCGGCAACCTCTTTGGCAGCCTGGGTCAGTTAATTTCATGTCTGATTTGCTCCCCTATAATGTCTAAGTCATAACTTGGCAGTTTTCTCTTTCTTGTATTTCTTTAGCCTGTTTTTTAACGTTCTAAAGGGGCATTTTGATACCATGATATTTTTCTAAAAAGTTAACGATAGCATTGTACTTGTACCCGCTGGAGAAATAATAAGTAATTATACTTTCTTCATGTTCGTCATCAACTGAACTGTTGGACGCCATAAATTAACAAAAATATCGTAGACAATTTCAGATCCTAAAAGCTGAGCCTGAAGGGGAATCGTTTTACTGTTAAGATGTACTACTTTGACCACACTTTGGGCAAAATTTATAATCAGACAAGAGTCTTTATCTGGGCCAAGTTCCACAATGTTGACAAAACATGGCGACGAGAATTCGACGAGACGTACAGCTAACTCGACCCATTCTCCTTGCCTTGGTAGAGTGACCGAGCTAGTCCCTAGTTCACCGAATTGTGTTGTGTTCTGTGAAAGATTGTTGTGTTCTGTGAAAAATTCTTGTGTTCTTCGAAATTGTGTTGTGTTTCGCGAAATTGTGTTGTGTTCTGTGAAAGACTGTTGCGTTTTGCGAAAGATTGTTGTGTTCTGTAAAAGATTGTTGTTTTCCAGTTAAGAAATTTAAATGTGCTTTGCCCTTATGGGCCACCTTAAATCAGAATACTTGAACATGACACGGCACAGCACGTCCATACTGTGGTATTGTCACGAAACTTGCTCTATTTATTTACAACACACAAGATTACTTTCCATTTCTGTCTTTGTACAACCTACCTAGCGGTACTCATTGGCGCAACAAACGACCATCTATTTGTTTCTGGGTCATATCTTTCTACTGTTTTAAGATTAGTACCATCAGACCCTCCAACTGCATACACATAATTATCTAATATAGCACAACCAACACCAAATCTACACTGGTTCATACGAGCTATCTCTGTCCATCGACCTGTTTTAGGATCATAATATTCTGCTGTGTTGAGAGGCATTGAGCCATCAAACCCTCCTGGAAATAAACATAAAATTACCATGACTGAGATGTGTAAAATTTTGTGGCAATTTCTTGGTTTGGAATGATCCCCAAGAGAATAATGCCCATCATGGTGGAAGATATAAAACAATAATTAAACAAAAAAATCTTTTGTTGCTGTGTGACATGAAAACTAAGAACAAAGTAATGTTATAAATTGTTCTACTGGTATATGTCATTTGTGGTTGACTGTGAAGGCACCATGGCCAGCACTGGTTAATAAGTCTCATGATTATTTTCTGCCACATTGGATGACAAGTGAAAATTTCATTGGCATTGATGATTCAGTAATTATTCCTAGTGATGTGTGTGCATGTAAAGGTTATATACCACTACCGAGGTGTACATGAGATATATCTACCCAAGGGTTGACATCTCATATACACACTGAGGTAGAAGGTACAATGTATATAACTGCCTTATATCACTATCGGTGAGGTTTTCTAAAACCAATTTTGCAAGTTTAGTGAGTTCAAATAATCTGAGTGAGATTTGCTTTGTAGTAGAAATAAATATATGCCCTGGAATTCCTGTAGTTGTCACATACACTACATTGCCCAGTGGCATTACCAGCGTGGTTGGTCCTAGTAGTGTAACATATCAGACTAGTAAACCAAAGATATGGGGTTCGATTCCCAGCATGACATAACTATCATTTTTTCGATTTATAATTTCTATTTAAATATATTTCATCACTCAAATAGTATTTAGTTGTATTTAGATCAAATGTATTGATGTCTTTGAATATGTTCAAGGGAGTACAGAGCTGATATCGCTATAGTATTCACAGGTTGATAAGTAAATATCAACCTCATCATGGGGTTGATACCTAGTTATCAACCTGTGAATACAATAGATGTATCAGCCCCACACCCCCTTGAAAATATTCAAAGCCACCCCAACTTTAAGAGAATTGGGTTGTTATCAAAAATAGAGACCACCAGAGAACAAAGAAAACCAAACCAATAGTGATATAAGTAATATATACAATATAAGTGGCAATGCTGTATTTGATATATACAAGTTCAAGCCGCAGGGGAGAGACTGTAGATACAGCATTGCCACACATATTGTATATTGCTTATGATACGTCTAGGCCTAGATTACATGTGAATTTGGTTGAGAAAATCAGCTGGAAAGTTTATACACTTTAATGACACTTCTTGTGTTGTCATCTGTTACCATAAATAATCATGTGACTTTATTGTGCATAACTATTTAACAGTGTTAACCTGAACTTAATCATCATTACCTACCTATCGCATAAATTCTGCCACTCCCTGCAGCCACTCCTACTCCATTACGACTTGTTGCCATGGGAACAGATGGTACCCATACATTTGAAAATGGGTCAAATCTTTCAACAGTGTCTAAGCGAGATGCATCATCACTTCCTCCACATATATACAGATAAGGTCCAAGAGAACCAACATCAGCACCCCAACGACATATACTCATATCACCTAAAAAAAAAAAAAAAAAAAAAAGAAAGAAAAATACTGGTGTAAAATTTGACAACACAGGTCACATGACCAACAAATGAGTCAAAATGCTGGAACAAGAGAATCATGACACAGAAATTTAAGGATTGAACTGCAGATAGAAATGAAATAGAATTGAATGATCTTTAAAGCGAAATATGAGTAACTTTAAGGTAGTTCGGAACTCATGGATCCTGGAATAAACTTTATTTCAAACTTTGTCTACACAAAGAACTACATAGGTGAAACTCAAAAAATGACATTAAAAGGGGGGTCATCTTTGGATTTCTCCAAAATTAAAATTATTTCAATGAACAACAAGTTTGCCTATTGTTAGCAAGAAATTCTTACAGAGGGGAGGTTTTTCTTGCTATTGTTATCATTCTCTCTAAACGTTTGAAAAGTTGCAGATTTGGTAATTCAGTGACCAATTCAACCTACTGCAAAAGCTATTATTTGTGGCTACCAACATACAAAAGTCAAAATTACTAGGAAATGCTATTGAAAAAGACAGTGTTTTAGAGATTCAAAAAGTCTGATTATACTAGTATTAAAAATGTGAAAATCGAAAAAAACTGGGGGGTCACCATGCTAATTAAGGTGCTACGAACATAAAAAGCCAGCAAACACCAATAATTTTAGTGTTTTGGCCAAGCGGGACTGGGCACTAGTTGCCTAAACTAGTTCCCATTATGTGTTTTGTTTGGAGCTTATAAACTAAAAAATGGCATATTTTTGCTCTAATTTGCTTCTTCAGCTATCCACTTTTGAGATTTTCTCTAAAAGATGTGCACAAGCAGGATGTTCAGTAGCAAGGGTCCTGAACTACCTTAAGCAGTGACTAATATTCAAGTGTATTTTCTTCCGGTCCAGAATCCTAGTGAATTGCGCATACTGATTGCTTGTTAGTTGGTCCGGCTTTTTCTCAGTACAGACTGGCTCATCCAGACTGCTCACTAACATGATAATTTGAAGGGATTCCGGACCAGAAAAAAATAAAAATGTTATTAAACGGCTTAGGTCAGTCCATATTGAGAAAATATTTCCCCTTGGTCTTGAAAACAGACCTTGGCCTATGGCCTCAGTCAGTTTTCAAGACATTGGGCAAATATTTTTTCAATACGGAGCTCCCAGCCATTTAATAACATATATATCTCAGAAAAATTTGGATACTTCAAAGGGATTTGAACCCATAACCTCTCTGGTACTAGTGCAATGCTCTACCATATTATTATGAGGTATGAAGCCTCAATGAGAGCAGGTCAGTCAACATAGGCAGCCTATCCTCTGTTCCTGAACCCATCAACCCTTGTGATAACACAGGAAGCCCTAGCAAGGTACTTGTACCTTTATTACTAAGACATGTATGTGGAAATATGATCATAAGAATAACTAAAGTAATTTTTATAGTTTACTCACCAATTTTTGCATGTCTCTATACACAAAGTGGAGCCAATTCTATGAGTTTTAGCCTTTTTATGCGCCTACCATAACAAATAGTGAAAAGGACAGAGATTTCAGCCACCATCAGTGGCTGATCCACTCGATGTTCTGCCTGATTTCTCCCTAAAAAACCGACAGACTCCAATTCTAATACTTCACAGGGATGAACTGATAAACTGCCTTCCCCAAAAAAGGGAGACAAAGAAAAGTAGCAACAACACACATGCAAAAATTGGTGAGTAAACTATAAAAATTACTTTAGTTATTCTTATGATACATAAACTTGCGAGTGAGAAGCAAGTGGAGTGAGAGAGCCTCTGAAACCCAGCCACAACATAAACCTTACCTATGGGTTTCCATTTGCCCTCTTTAGGATCAAATTTTTCACCACTTTTACTTGCTTCCCTCCTACTCATTCCACCTATCGCATAAAGCACCTTATTGACAGATATGGGTCGTCTTGGTTGAACACGTTCTTTTGCAATCTGGGATTTACGGCGTGGAAGAAGTAGGCATGCTGTAGCCTCAAAAAGTAAGTCACTGCAAAAGAAGATGGGGTGAATGAAATGAGTATTTTCTACACTGATGTGAAAAATACCTTAAAAAAGAGATTAATTATGGTGATGACAACAATATGCATTTACTGAAGTTGTACAACAAATGTGTTCTGCATTCCAAATGCTACTTTTTCTTACTCTGACATTTGTTTGTCAATATGAAGTCAAAAGGAAGAAAAATTAACCTCTGATTTTGCCCTTACATTAACCTACTGTGCCCAGAGTGCAGATGATAGCAGTGAGGTGAAATGTAGACCCATTTCACTAATAGGCCATTTGCACAAACAGGTCTTATGACCACAACCCCCTTAAATCAGCCACTACTGTCAAAATTAACAAAATTACTGTAATTAGGATTTGTATGGGAAAATGTGTTGGACAGCAAGCTTGTGCAGTCCAGTCCATTTTTCCATACAAACTCTTAGAAAACGTTCAATTTTATATTTCCTGCCACTTCTTGTGTGTTAAACCCAAAACTGAAACTTCACCTTACTAATATTGACTGTTACGATATACATCCGGTGATGTCATTTCCGGTATATGTCAACAAAAAGATACATGTAATCTTGGTAGAGGTGCTTGTTAAAACATGGCTTCACTATGCTAACATCCTAGCAGTCTTACACTTTGAAACATGGTGTCAGAAGTAAACTGAGAAACATTACAACCAGATAAAAACGTTCATGGATCACAACAAAGAAACATCTAAAACTAGTGAGCATCACGGCCCAGCAACGCTGAGCTTCACCTCCAACTTTCCCTTACCGTCGCCAATGGTATGTCAAGGAGACAAGACTGCCAACTGGGAGTTTTTCCATCAATAATGGGAGGACTACAAGATTGCCACAGGTCTTTGCAAGCAAGACCCGAAGATCAAGCTAGCAATGCTACGATCGATAATGGGCCGAGAGTGCTTACAGATTTTTATGAAGCTAAAGTTGACAGATGACGAAAGGAAAGACATAACTTTGATTGCTGCACTCAAAGCACATTTCAAACCCAGCGAAATGTTGTCTACAAACTCTACATGTTCAATTTATGCTCCTAAAACGTTAAGGAGATGGTGGATGAGTATGTAAACTGTATCACAAAGCTGGCATCATCATGTCAATTCGGACCTTTGACAAACTCATTCTTGACAAGCTAGTTATATGATCTTATGCTAAACAAGGCAATAAATATCTGCTGATCAAGCGAAATTGCGAACATTCAGCTTAAAGCAACGAAGCAGTCTACAAAAGAAATTGAAGAAGTGAACACCTTACAGACAAAGAGCCAAAGAAAAGCAAGCAGAACGCCCCCCAAAGGTGACAAATCTACCAAGCAGCGAGCCCCGAAAGCCGACCACGCTGAAACATTTAAAAGATCAAGCTATTCAAAACGGAACTGCTACCACTGTGGCCAACCACAAGATCACCAGGCTAAGAGAATGCCCAGCTTTTCACCAAATCTGTCATTCCTGCGGTAAAAAAATCATTTTGCCTCAGTCTGCCTATCATCCAAGCAAGCATGTGATGTTTGTGTGATCGAAAGTAAAGAGGACTCCGACAAAGAACTGATACTCTGTATTGAGGAAGTGTCATCTGTAGAGGCTAAAGGAAAGCAAATCTTCACTAACTTAAACTTTCTAAGTGATTCAAATCACTTCAGAACCAAACTATAGTGCCAGCTAGACACCGGAGCGACATGCAACATGACTAGTTACGATGATCTGCCAAGAATTATGCAAACCGGAAATCCACAAGTACAGAACTCGAAGGTCAAACTACACTTGTTTGACGGCCTGCTAATGAAGCCCATCGGAACTACCTCACTGACTGTGCAAAACAACAATAAACAAGGCCGACCCACAACAGAAACTCTGACTTTTGAAGTTATCGAGACAAACAACAAGCCATTGTTGTCTGCAGCCACATGCCAAAAACTTGGACTTATTCAGTTGAATATAGCTCCAGTACACAATGTCACAGAAAGAAATCATCTCTGAGTTGTGAAGATATCCTCAGCTCTTACAAAGATGTATTTAAAGGACTAGGATGCATTGGAGATGCTAGTTTCATCATTGATCCTGAAAGTACTCCAGTCCAACACTCACCATGATGCGTCCCAGTCACCTTGCAACAGAAAGTGAAAGAAAAACTGGCAGAGCTCGAACATAAGGAAAATAATAGCCAAAGAAACAGACCCAATGGACTGGATCAGTAGTATGGTGGTTGTGGCCAAGCCCAATAAGATCAGAATCTGTCTGGATCCAAAGGACCTCAACTAGGCTCTTAAGAGACCAAAATACCAGATGCCAACCCTGGAGGAATGTAATATCTCACCTCGTAGGTAAAAATAGCTTTGTTGTATCTAGCAACGTCTCTAGCAACATAAACAACACTGAAATCAAGTCCAAATTAACGTGACAAATCACACTTCAAACATAATTGGCCTCACTCAACATAGTCATAGTCATCCTAAAATAGTTACAAAACTGCTACTTGAGTGAAAATGCAAATTTTTGAGTATTCCCATGCATTCTCATGTGCTGCATACAACAAGTCAGACAGACCATCTAACCATAGATAAACACTCCAGATACTAATTAAAACACTCTGTAAACACTATCTAACGTATTTTTTAACCACGGCAATCATTTTAAGGGAATTTCCGCTACTTTTGCTTTGAACAAAAGTGAAGCAAAAAAAAAAAAAAAAAGAAAAGAAATCCCGGATTGCCCCTGGAGTTGCTTGTCAACAGACATCTTCACCCTGGACAGCAAAGAATACATCATCCTAGTAGACAGCTTCTCTGACTTTATTGAAGTCAGCCAGCTGAAAGGAACAACATCAACAGCAGTGGTAAAGTTCCTCAAAGAACAGTTCAGCTGCCATGGAATACCAGACATCCTCATGTCCGATAATGGTCCCCAGTACACCAGTCAAGAGTTTGCTGAATTCGCCAAACAGTGGGAGTTCAAACACAACATCATTGCCCTACTGTTCAAGGTCCAATGGCAAAGCTGAGTCAGTGGTGAAGGTCATAAAGAATCTCTTCAAGAAAGCACACGCAGATAAGAAGGACCCCTGGCTAGCTCTACTAGACTATAGAAACAATGCCAACTGAGGAAGTCAAGGCAAGCCCTTGTCAGTGACTCATGTCGAGAAGAGCAAGAACTCTAGTGCCAGTATCAACTAATCTACTGTATCCAGAGCTGGTAGACAGAGTACAGGAAAGACTTGAGCTGAAGCGACAAAAGGCCAAGAGTTACTTTGACAAGAATGCCAAAGTACTACCAGACCTGGAGATTGGCCAGGAAATGAGAGTGGCTGCAGGACAAAGAAAAAAGACCTGGCAACTAGGAGAATGTCTAGTGAAATTGTCTGACAGATCCTACCTGGTACAGAGGGTATGACTCTTCGGAGGAACAGAGAAGACATCAGACCCAAGCTGGACACAGAAAACACCACCAGCTCAGCTACAAGTTCCAAGCCACAAGAAGCAAGATCATCTGAGGAACCTACTGTCCTGACACAGAAGACACCTGAGCCCTGCAGTTCAAAGAGAAGAGCAAGCACAAGGCAGATCAAGCCCCCAGCTAGATTCAAAGACTTTGTGTGAACTGCTTTGATTCAGCCATTAAAGGATTGAGTGATTTTAAATTAGCTAAGGCACATAATCTGTTTTGTTCCAGTTATATTATTCTATGTAGTTTCGTTTTTATTATTCTTTTAACCAGGGAAGGGAGATGTTACGATATACATCCGGTGATGTCATTTCCAGTATATGTCAACAAAAAGATACATGTAATCTTGGTAGAGGTGCTCATTAAAACATGGCTTCGCTATGCTAACATCCTAGCAGTCTTACACTTTGAAACATTGACATGCTCTTTTCATTTCAGGAGTTCATTTTGACAGTTGTAGTAGTCAGTTTAAGGGGGTTGTGGTCACGTGACCTGCTAATGCAAATGGCCTATTCCCGAACTGAAGCTGAAAACAATCAATCTTTTTTAAGCATGAGAATAGTCTTCAATTCTCTTGAAAGAAAATTTACATTGTTTTGCCCTCCATTTGGGGAATTAGTGGTCTAAAAGAGGAGCAGTTAATGAAGGATAATCCCACAATCCAATGGTTTTAGTGGTGAAGTTAAGTACAAATGCAACATTGTATTTGGAAAACATAGTGAGGCAGCAATAATATGGAAGTAATGGAAGAAAATAATTATATAATATGAACTTTCTAACCTACAAAGCCTGTCATTTCTGATCACTTCCTCTGTAGCCACCCTGTCCATTAAAAACTCTGCAGACAACAAAGGGAACCGCACATGTTTTAGGACTTCTGATGCATATTTCTGTAAAATAAGAATGATTTTTGATTAGTACATTTGTTTATTTTTGATCACTATATTACATCACATTGATTTTGACCGATGAGAATAAAGAAAGCTTAATAAATGTCTGATAATTGAATGCAAAACCCTATCAAAATCTTATTTTGAACACAAAATTTATCGCTGAAACTTACACATGCACTGTACTTTACCTGTCTGCCTTGGATGTCATATTTGATCCATGCCATAACAGCCTCAAACACTCTCTCTTCAGAGTGGACACTAAGTTCATCTTCTAACACTAGCCGAGCTAGTTGCTTGGATGTCATGTCCATAAACTCCTCACCCTGAACAACTTCTACAAAATGATTCCTGGCAAATGACTCTGATGTGTTCAAAAGCTCCTTGCAGGAATGAGCATCAGCCAGTGCACAGATACCTAAACATGCATACAAATTTTGAAACTAAGGTTATTTTGAACTATCAACACCTTAATACACTTAATACACTGTTAAGTTAATGATAAGCAATTGGTAAACATTTGGTTAAGCATTAATAAGTAATTGGTAAGTATGAAATTAAACACCTTCAAATTTTCTGTAGCTTCCAAATGAGACAGGTCTGCTTGTTTGTATTAATTTAATACATGCTAATTAGAAAAATGGAAACAATGACATCTGCAGATATCTTCCTTGCCATGAAATCTTGCTGTATCAAGATTAAGGCTTTCTAAAATAGAATCTTCAAATCTTAGCAAAGCACTTACCAATACAGTTATCTGGGCTTAATTGTCTCTTAAGGAACTCACAACAAGCTTTCTTAACAGAAAGTACTTGCAATAAGCAGGAAATGTGTAGAAGATCTTGTACATTGTGCTCTGAAATCTCTATTTTACCAGAGTAGAAGAAATCTACCATGCCTTCCATGGCTGACTCCTCAAGCTCTTGAAGTGTAACAGTACTTTGACGGCTCTCCAAAAGACTGCCTTAAAATGAAATTTACATAAAAAAATGACCATGAATAAAAATGGCATATAAAAGATGAACACATACAAAAGTCTTGTTTGCATAAATGTGAGAAGTATGGAAACCTTTAACTGTGTACAAAATCAGGGTTAAGTTGATTCTTACATTTTGCAAGGATGTTTCAAAGTATGTGCAGATCATTAACATTAACTTTTCTATCAGAAGATGTGTATTTCATATTGCCATCTGAACTACTGATTCATTCTACATCTAATAAAAATTAATCCCTTTATTTAAGTTCCTAGTCGTTCTAGCACTAATTGGGGGCACTGTCACTCACACACACTACCAATACATTAACTGTTTTAAGCATACAACTCTCAGCTCACATTTTGATTTTTACGGAGGGAGGAAAACTGGAGAACCCAGAGAAAAACCCTCATGGCAAGGGAGAGAACAACACATCTAACAAACTCTACTTACATGTGGCATCCACAGGGCCTGAACCAGTGACCCAACCCCAGTGGTAAGAGGCAAATGTTTTACCACTACACCACCCAAACTGAATTAATCACAATTCTTAAGCCTTTCTCTTAGGGAAACTCTGACCAGAAAGGAACCATCTATCAGTGAATAATAGGTACATGAACCATTTAGGCTCTGTGTTGAATGATAGTTGGTCAGCTGGTCAATATTATTTATTAGTTGTCATGCCCATTACTTTCTAGGTTGCTCATTGTAGAATCAATAAACACACCTGTGAACATAGCTCTGAAGTACGGGCTGTTTGATGCTAACACAACCTTGTGTGTGGTGATAGACTTGCTGCCCACCATAAGCACCATATCACAGAACTCTTCATGTTGCCTCAATATAGACAAGTTATTGACAAAATCTCTACTGTGTGCTACATCAGTGAAGATATATGGATGGTTATCTGATGCTGGGCTTTCATGTCTCTGATATGGGTTACTGAGATCTGGAGATGTCTGCATAAAAACTGTAGCCATCATCTGAAGAAATTTAAAATTGGAAATAATTAAAATTTAACTATAGCCCAGCTTTTTTCATGATCAAAGTACAAAGTTTTCATTTCATCCTGTATAAAAAAAATTTGAAAATCCAAATTTCCATCACTAGCTATTCTGTGATTGCAAGGCAAAGGACAGGGAGCCCACTTTTATTAGATAAAAGATAAAATGGAAAATAAAAATTCAAAACATTGTATTTTATTTACTTCTGTACTTACGTCCGAGATGGTGTGCTAAGTAACACGAGAAAACCAAAAAAATCAAGTAAAAATCAAGTAGAACATTTTCTAAAACATGCAAATTGAGTTTACTGTGTAATTTCCCTATGGTCAATCCTGCTGCTCCTATGCAAATATACTTCCTAAAGGGAAGCAAGTAAATATGCCCATCCATTATATAGCAAAACTTACAAACTGAGATTTCAACGTCCTCTTCACCTCGAAATCCCCAAAAATTGATCAAAATGTTCCTTAAACTAGGAGATTCATTTATTGAAAGTCTTTTCACTCTTTCTTGAAATTTTGTAGAAGAAAATGCCATGAAGAAAATCATTTCGTGCAGATTTTCTGCACAGGTGCTGTATAGTTGTAAATCAAATAAATCAAATAAATCAATATATCAAAGACTGAGAGCTTACTTTTCCTTTTTTAAAAATACCCTTTAGACATCTCCATTACACTTTTATAAGTAATGCGCTTAAAGAATAAGCTATCCCTCAATGTACAAAAAACAATAGCTAAACACTGATAATAACAGAAATGAACAATACAAATAAAAGGATAAAAAACTTAGCTCAGCCAATGAAATTTCTACAATTTATATTCTGATCAATTAAGTAATCAAGCAATAAAAACATCAGATTTGAGATAAAGCAATGAATTAATAGAACTCTACAGTTACCAGTAGGTGATGGGACACTCAAAATCCAATGTCATATAACAATACCATATTGAATTGATTTTTCTAAGTGAACTGATAATAAATTCTGTTCTGACAGTTTTATTTAATTATAACCCATTTGGCATATATTACATGCCTTGAAAATCACTCATCTACTGCGCTTTTTGATTGAGCTTGGAACGGCTAGAGTTTTATCGATTAGTTTCAATGTACAAACAACATACTTATGATGTCATAACATCATGTTGTCAAGGTCAGGCCTGCATGTTGTTAGGTAAAAAATTTTCACGTGCTTGCTTTCTGATTGGCTAATCAAATCTGACGCATCGTGCATTTCAAGTTGATTTGATTAGCCAATCAGAAAGCAAGCATGTGAAAATTTTTTACCTAACAACATGCAGGCCTGACCTTGACAACATGTTATGACATCATAAGTATATTGTTTGTACGTTGAAACTAATCGATAAAACTCTAGCCCTTACAAGCTCAACCGAAAAGCACAGTATTTTCTTACCATAGTTTTCGCTCTTGTCTTGAAGCTCGAATATTCATCTCTAACAGTCCTGGAGAATTTTGACTTGTGTCTGGAGAAAAATTCAAAATTAATAAAGATCAATGGAAATATCTTGTCCACACATGCCTAGCTTTAGCAACCAATGATCATTGAAAACAAAACATTATAAATAGTATATACCATGCCAACAAATATAGCGTTAGCACAGCTAAAACTACACGAAAAAATGAAAAACAAAGGAAAAACAAATAATTCTGAAGTCTAAAGTCTTGGATTATATATATTATGAGGTGGAATATTTGCGTTTTCAGACTCTTAATTTGAGCTAGTGCATTTGTAAAGACACAAGAACCATTTAGCTAATAGCCGCTTCATGTAGCTCAACAAAAAATTTGCAACTAAATAAAAATACAAATATAAGTCCAACTTCTCAGTATAGAGAAAACGATTTATGACAGCTACTATTAGTACAATAAATGATAAGTAGAAAAGAAAAAGAAGCAGACAGTAAGAGCGATGTCATCAGAGTCTCATCTTTTTTCACTCGAACGTACCTGGGTGGTTTAGCGGCTTGCTCTTGAATTGTCGGGATAAGATTATAAATGCTTTCCTCTTGAAAGTCGTTTGTCCTATAGGCAGAAGCTAAGGCCGTCATGGTTAGGTTTTTAACCCAAATCAGGTACCAAATTTATCTCGTTTCTTTTAGGATCTACAGTCAAGTTATAAAATGGCTGCTTGTTCTTATGAAGAGATAGACGTGTTGATCCCTTGTTGCTATGGAGATAAGCTCGATAGAATTTGATTGGTTAATTTAATCACGTGAGCTGAAAACGAGGAAAGGTTTATTCGCATGTTACCATGACAACCTTAAGACGCTATGGTTTTGATACAGGAATCCCAACCTTGATGATTTGGATTATGAAGCAAAAATAATTGAAACAGTAAAATTTCATTTTCTTCTAATCAAGCTTCTTGGAGGGAGAGGATGAGTTTATGTTCTGCCTAAATCGTACCAGGTTTACAAATCTTTATTATAGGCAAAATATCCAATAGATAGAGGACAGAGTGATTTTACTTAACGAAGAAACTGTTTTTTTTCCCTTAAATCTGTTTTTTTTTAGTTAAATAAAACCACTATCACATAGCTGTGCAGAAAAAAGTAGTGCATAAAACCCACCTTATAACTCACATGGCAAAAAGTAAAATAATTTTGGGGTTCAGTATTTTATTGCATAAAGGAATTTAATGGAAATTAGGGACTTGTCATAAAGTATGGGGGAGGGGGGGGGGCTAGAAAAATCAAAACTTCCAATGAACAAATGTTACTGGCCCACCCTTTAGTACATGCATGATTACAGGTAGCCCCTCCCTTGACCAGGTGCACAATAATTGATGAGAACCCCTAATGTATTGCATGATTCCTCTTGACCCACCCTTTTTCCTGTGCTTGAAAATGATGGCCCACCCCCCCTGTACTTTATGACCAGTCCCTTAGCTCAAATGCAATTTCTTCCCAGGAAGGGTTTGTTCCACGAAATAAACTTCATTCTTAATTTCATTTTTTATTGTTATACATACACAAGCCCAGTCTTCCTACTGACAAGTATTGCCTTACAGCGAAATAAATGTTGTTGAACGGATTTTAATAAAAATTCAGCAGTATACTTAAGAATTATGGGGATTCTTTTATACCTTAGCACGCTAGATAATCAAAATATGAGTCCCTGACATACAACGACTTCTAAGACCTGTCTTTCTCAAGAAAGATAAGGAATGCACAGAACAGAGCCTGTACTTGAACTGTTATGAGATAACAACAAATTGGCATATATAGTCTTGTATTATTGCATTATTACTGCTACAGGGTGATATTTTAATTCTATAGTTTCTTTGCATCCCATTATATATGATTAACTACAAAATGCTGACTGTACAAAGCTTGCCATAATGTATGGGCAAATAAATAATCTATTAGATGAAATACATCATCTCTGAGCGGATGTAGTTGTTCTTGTCATCACTTTGAGCAGTTGGATAGGCAGCGACTAGTGCATCCTGCAACAAAAAGGTAACAGGATTTCCATTTAGTCCAAGAAATAATACAATGTATTACAGATAAATGAAACTAACCCAAGGGTCGAGGAATTTGACAGAAAAATTTCAATATATCAATGTGATTGCACCATATCCACAGGGAATATCCACAGGGAAAATCCAAAGGGGGTCCCTAGAGTATCTCTCATCCCTTTGAGCATCAAATGTGTTTTGGGAAGGAGAGAATCAAAGGAGAGAAAATTTTTTGATTTTGGTTGAGAATGACTGACCCCCTCCCCTCAAATAGCAAATCTCAGCTATGCCCCTGCATACAGACACTTCTTCACTACAAGGGTTTGTTTTCTTAAATCTTATTGCATTTTAGGAGGCAAATGGAAACTCTGCAATGTATAAATTCAGTAATCATGAAAATATATCAAGGGCTCACTCCTTAGCCTCTTCTCACCTGTGACCCAATGTATAGATTATTGTATATTTTCCAGTAAACATCGCGGACTTTCCTCGCTGGGTGGAATAGACCCTAAAAGCAAAAATTATGAAATACATACTAAAAAGTATGTACACTTTAATTTTAAAAAAATTTTTTCTCTTTATAATGATTCTGGTCCTGAAAATTTTAAATTAAAACTATTTAAAAATTCTTACCTGCATGCAGTATTGTAAGGTCTTAGCAGGCCCCAGGGCAACTCGTAATCCATCTACTGCTTCCATAACTGCATTGATGACATGAGGGGAAGTTTCAAAGATATTTGGCCAGACATAATTCATGAGATGACATAAAGCATCTTCACATCCCAGACCAAACACACCTAATGACATGTGCTTAATGGCTGAGCATGCAGTCTGACGATGAACAAGGTCCCTAGGAGGAAAAAAATTGAATCAAATGAATAAAAATAACTTTCAGAAAATTAACACCACCTACTAACTTTGGCCTCCTATGTTTACAGCACGGCATGCAAAAGTTTGACTACTTTTAATGTATTTGCATACTTTTATACACAGGGTTTTGTATGTTCAACTGACACAATTAGATGAGAAACTGCCTGGCTTTACCAAATAAAGTGTATAACAGCTTGTTTGGCAGCAAAGGCAGTATGCAATATGCAGTATGCAAATACATTAAAAGTGGTCATACTTTATTGCACCACACATTAAGACCTTAATGAGGATTGAAGTGTTGCTTGACTACCCTAAGGTGCCTGCATACGGGGGAACTTTGACTACAGTATAGCAATATAACCATTTCCGCTTCACCATAACTTGTTTGGATCCATTGATAACATAACAAAATAGCACAATCACACAAAATGAATAACAAGATTGAATAACTTACCTATCCATGAGAGCATCTTCCAATAATGTTGTTACTGCATAAATATAATCTTTTCCCATTTCACCAATGTATTCGAACAAAAATGACAAGGACTTGAGAACACCATTTTGAACGTTTAGTTCTGGAACTCTATACTCATTCATTAATGCTGGCAAAACAGTAAACGGAGAGCAGGTCTCTGCTACAATAGCGATAGCTACAGTTGTACAGACACGATTCTGTCTCTCTTGTACCTTGAGATTGTTGAGCAAAGTAGCAAGTACATCCTGTGGTCTAAAATGGGAAATGAAAAAATGAATAGGGTTATATTTCAGTGATAGAAATACCAGCAATGAGAATGGTCAACAGGCCATTTGCACTAACAGGCCATTTGCACTAACAGGTCACCTGACCACAACCCCCTTAAATCAAGCACCAGTGTCAAAATTAACTCCAGAAATGGAAAGAACATCTCAATATTAGTAAGAAGGTGAAGTTTCAGCTCAAAATCTTTGGCACAGGAAAAATGGCATGAATTATAAAATCTGATTTTTTAAAAGAGTTTGTAGGGAAAATGAGCTGGATGGCAAGAGCTTGCCATCCAACACATTTTCCCATACAAATCCTAATAAAATTCTAAATTTTATATTTCATGCCATTTTTACTGTGTCAAACTCTTTGAGCTGAAACTTCACCTTCTTACTATATTGAAATGCTCTTTCCATTTCTGGAGTTCATTTTGACACTGGAGCGCGATTTAAGGGAGTTGTGGTCACGTGACCTGTTAGTGCAAATGGCCTATTAAGGTGCCAAATTTGAAGAAAGAGGGACAAAATACCAATGCCATCAAATATACACTTTTTAGTCATACATGTAAACCTTCATCCTCCCGAGTAATAGGGTATTGTATAAGCCAACATCAAGTGATTCTCATACTTACCCAATAGCTTTTGCAATATAACCAAAGGTATTGACTGTTGCTCTTCTTATAGCTTTTTTGTGTGCCTTAAGTAACTCTAACAATTCAAAACAGATTCTCATCCATTCTCTAGCACCAACATGCTCTGCACCGCGATCTGCAATACGACCCACCAGATCAATGCAGTTTTCCTGAACCTTCTCATGTCTGTAGATCAGCAGAACAATTTTCATTTAACATGTGTACAACTAATAATAGCTATGAGACAAATCATTTGAAAATTTAATACTTGTAATGGAAACTGAACTTATGACTTCTGTCATGACCAACAATAGACCTTTCCCAAATTCACTTCAGCAACCACAAAACAATGGCTTCAAATCGAGGTTGGACTTGACAGTAATGTATGAAAAATTCACCCAAGACAGAGACTCAATGAGCAAGCTATTTTACGATTTATCAAACCATTCAATTTTTTTTTACTTTGGAAAAAAACTCAAGCCTTTAAATGAGTGCTACCTGTTTTTTAAGATGGGGGTGAGCCTAGGCAACAGATCCTTGATGGGTGGGGTCATCTTGTTCATACCAATAACATTCACCACAGCCTAAAGAATAAAATGTAGAAAAGAACATGAGGATTGTAATATTCTCTATTTTAAATGGATGACATACACCAATGCTATTACTACGGAGGGTTAAAGATTTTACTGATAAACGTTGCTGACATTTCTAAATGATCTCTATGTAATTTAGAGATAAAGTTTTCTCACCTTGAGTGCTCCTAAAATGCTGCCCAATACTTCAGGATACTCTTCTCCAAGGTATTCATACAACACAACACCAAGATGACCCAACAGCTTTTCCTGAAATAAAAAAAATCAAATGATAAATAATCAAATAAAAACATTAGTAGGATTAAACTTTGATTAACTTCATTTTAGTCATAAGCACATATAAACACTCCTTTATTTTAATGAATTTATTCAAAATACCGATTATCATAGATAATAAATATTCAATAGACTTAATCACCTTGGGTGTAATATTTACTGATCTCAGACCACATGTCATTCCCTTGAGAATAAGATTCCTTTTTTCTTGGTAACATTTGAGAAGACACATTAATATGGATATGCCTCAAACAAAGAATCTTATTCTCAAGGGAATGACACATAATCTGAAATAGGTAAACATTATGTCCAAGCTGATTTGGTCTGTTGACAGGATAGGTTAAAAATTTCAGCACAAAAGTTAATGAAGAAGTTTTAATAAATCAAGAAGATGTTAAGTAATATATAAAGTATGAGCTGGAGATCTTTATGGGCATTTATGCTCATAAAGGTCGATCGCGAATACTTTATATTACTTATGAAATCTCTAGGACTATATTTTCATGTTTTACTGATTTTTAAAATGAATTAAGTAATTTTTGCCAAGAAAATCCAAATTAAAGTGGAATGCAAATGAGGACGATTCTTTATCTGACTCCGACATGGTTATGATTTTCTATTGTGTTTTGCTCATTATTCATGAATTTTATAACAATGACACAAAATCAAGGCTAAGATCATTAATTAGCACTTGTTTTTGCTGGATAAAGAATGATGGTTATCTTTTATCATACCTCTCCACATGTCATCATGACTTGAGCAATTCTGGAAATAAGGTCTGCTGCTTGCTGTCTGACCTTGGCTGACTTGTTGTTTAATCGCCACAGGATAGTACCACAGATCTGGGGCAGGTAAGGTTTCACTCTTTTGCTCAAGGCATTCACCACTGTACCAAAACCATTCAACATAACAATATCCTAAAGAAAAGAGAGGTTATATTAAATAACAACATTCCAAACTGGTTAACTGTTATTGGTTGTAATCTAATTAAAAGGAATGTTACAAAAGCTTTGAATCTTGAGACTAAAGAACACAAATTTTTGTATATGGTCTTATTAGAGGCTGTATTGGTGGTACATTACCTCCTGCGTCTGTTCCTGGAATGCATAAAGTATACCATCAATCAACTGTTCTTCTAATCTGGAGTCAATATCAGCTGATCCAAGATTACCCATGATCTAGAATAAAACAAATACCAAGTATTCAGTTACTCACATCCCTAGATATATCTCAGGTCAACAATATTATTTTTTAATTTCAGCAATATAAAACATGTGACATGTCTCTGTACTGTGATATAAGCACACTGGGAGATTTAGAGCACAAGAAAAGCAAGCTGAGGAACATGAGGCATAGTCAAGTGTTTCTATTGCTTTTCTAATTCTCTACTTCTTCCAGAATGTCTACATCACAGTACAGAGACATAAGCTATCATTTTAATTTGTTTTTATAAAACATCTTTCAATGCATCAGTAAAACTTCAATTATATTGCAAAGCCATTTTTCTCAGGGAGCTGAGGAGAATTACCAATCAACAAACTAGATGAATATATTTTTACCTTTTCAATAGTCTCCATGACCATCTTTCTGTATTGCTCATTCTCATCTTTTAGATCATCTACAATTCGGTTGATGATTTCAGACGGCCCAACTTTATTTGCTAATTCCACAGTGGTGTCCACCAACTGTAGAATACAAACCATTAAAAAAAATTAATTAGAAAATTAAAAAATCTTGATATTTGTGTGAAGTATTACTGTGATTCTCAACATTCTGCACACTTGGTAGTTGCAAGCTGCCTGTTGGAATTTGGTTTTTCACCGCCACCAGTCAAAAATATAAAAGCTACCAAACTATCATTTTTGATTGACAGCAGTGAAAAACCAACTTCACAACAAAATGTTGAAATGTCTGAGTTTGCAGAAAATTGAGAATCACATTAATAACCCACCTCTTAAGAACTAATAAATTGCTAGCACATAATTTACCTGTCGATAATTCCTCCTATCCAAAGCCATTCTATGTTGCCAGAAGTGTTTAAAGAAGTCTGGTAGAATATCTTGTTTGATGTAGGATGGTTCTACACCATCTGTTGCACAACACTGTTTTACCACCTAAAATAAAGAACTAATTCAGTGAGCAAGGAATGTATTTCTTCCCTACAGCAAGCAAAATAGGGATGACAATGTGAACCAAACTTGATTCAATGCTCTAATATGCTACAGGTGCCTAATTTTCTAGTTGGAACTGTTCATACCTTTAGGACAATCTTTTTCATTTCTTCATCTGGACTTTGAAACTCACGAATAAGGATGATCATCACTTCACGGGTATAGTAGTTAGCATACTCGGCATCCATGAGAGGGATCAGGTAACCAATGGCTTTCAGAAAAGCAGCCAAACCCTATTTGAAGTAAACAAGAACTGCTGCTGTCAGTGTCAAACAAAATGAGGAAATATTCTTCACAAAATAAGCAAAAAGTACCACTAAATTTAAGGCTTTAGGACACTATTTTAACTAAAAGTTCATTAAAAACAAATGGGGTTTAAATACACTGAAATTTCACACAATTTTGTGATAAAATGGTCCAGAGTTGTCTCATTTTCATTGGGCATCCTGCATCCCCAGGTTTAAAATCCTGTTAACTCATTTTCCTAAGTGCAGTAGGTACAATACATTGTTTAATGTTTAACTCTTCTCTAAGGGTAATACATGAATGGGTAAGCAAAAATAAGGAGTTAACATGAACTGACCTTTCCTCTGTGCTGTCGGATACCCTTCCATAAAGGTTTTAGAACACTGTCAAATGATTCAATACCATAAGGTGTAGCAGCTTCAGCCAAGGCAGCCAAAGCAAGAGCAGTGATTGTTCGTACTTTCTGCTGTTCATCAACAAGACCTAAAATGAAAATCAGAAACAATTACATCTTAATTTTTCTCTTGAATCTTCAAATGTAAGAATTCTTAATGATTATATGATATGATTATTAACAGAAGCTTTCAAGGATTTTGAGTGCAAAAACAATCGTAGCACCCAGCATGATGCTAACATTTATAACAAAATCAACAGAACCAACAATTCGTGATTCCTAAACTCCATAGTTATTGTTGCAATGTCCCACAAGCCAAACAAAGTCCACTACAAAACTGTACATCTGAGATTCAAATTGTAAACAGATTTGCACATTTTGTTGGGATTTTTAACATTCTATGAAAATATGAGAATCAAATTCAAGTAATGCAAGAAACCTTTGTGAAAACAGACAGTTTATGGTGGTGTTTGTGGGACAAGATGTATTCCACTGGGAAAACCAGTGCTACAGTGATTGGTTGGCTATTGTTTGAGTTGGAACCATCAATCTTGAGGTTCACCCAATCAGAATTCTGGAACAGCAGAGCAAAGCTGTTCTGTATTGCATTGTCATGATAAGCAAAATCATTAAACTTCTTTTTCTAAGGCATGTACTGAAACCAAGAATGAAATCACTGGAACAGAAATCAGAATGACTGGAAGAATAATGGAAACAACCAAAATGGCTGACTCAGCCAACAAATTCAGTCCTTCTGACTATCAGTCTATCATGCCAGAAGGCACATAAGGCCCTATCAATCTGGTTGCCAGGGCTTAAAATCCATTGCTCCATGCTTTAGTACATGCTTTTTCTAATTATAACTGTTAGAAGTTGTGGTGTGCCTTACCATGTTCAATAATCTCCACAAGATTTCTCAGATGAGGTAAAATTGCACAGCCCATGAGAATGGCAATCTGTTGGACAATTTTGATGCCTGTGTGTCTTGCCTGCCAAGACTTCTTGCTACGGCACACAGCTTTTAAGAAAGGTAACAAAGATGGAATACCCAAGGCAGATGCCACAACTGCAAAAGCCCTGCAAAACAAGCATAATTTCATTTTTAGTTCTGACCAAGTAAAAATATCAAATGTAAGGTAAAGAAGACCTCTTACAACAGGAACATAATACATTTAACATGAAGAGTGTCATACCTTGCTGTAGTGTTACGGACATACTCATCAATATTGTCAATATCAGGTCTCATGGTTGAGATCATAGTTGCCAAACCTGCTGCCTGTAATGTAATATTGAACAAGTAATAATTATTGAATGATAGAATTTAGGGTTTATTGAGTTTTGGCATTCCAAACTTGGAAGCATGGTGCAACATCTAGGAGGTCTAGATACAGTTTATTTACTTACTTTGGCCAAGTTGGAGATGATTTCTCTTCCTTCAACTCTGGCATAATAATCCTCATCAATCAACAATGGTTCAATGACCACAAGAATCTGGGGGAAAAAATCATGAAAATGGTATATCTGATTTTTCAACGAAACAACCTGTCAGGTCATTCTTTTGTTACAATTGTAATTAGATTTTTTTTATAACAAAAATATGAAATAGCAAGTATTCATTGACAATTAGATTTTGTTTTGCTGGTTTATTGCAATCGCTCTACATGAGTAAGTAGTCATTAAGTGTGTCTGTTTAGATTCCACTTACCTTGTGCACAAAAGGTCTAACCAAATCATCCAACTTGTACAAAATGCGGTCAATGACCTTGACTAACAAGTGACGTTCCTAAAAAAGATGTGATTAAATTACAAGTTATCGACACATAATATTCTTTAGATAATTATTAACAACAAACAAGTTAAGTCAGTGGAGGTAACAAAGAGACAACAGAAGAGTGCAATAAATCAAATGTGGGGTTGTTTCATCCAATATCCAAACTTTGAGAAAAAGTTTGGAAAAACATGGTGTAGCAACCTTGAATAATATAATATCACCTAGTCACTGAAAATTAGTAAAGAGATGTCCAACCTGATCTTCCAGTGTAGGGGACATTAGTAAAGGTAAAATCTGGTTGAACAAAGGACCAGCCCCAAATTCTCTAGCTTTGTCTGTTATCTGCCTCAAGGCTGCTTTCCTCATAGGTGGGGTGCCATTCTTGATCTTAAGCAATAGCTTCATAATCTTTCTTTCTTTGAGCTCTTCAGGACCTAGTGTACTCTCATCTACATCAACCTAAATGAAAAACAGATGAAAAATCATTAAAACATTAGTATTGTCTCTGATGGATGACCACTTACACTGGGTCACATATTTGACAATGAAAAATATAGGAAGGACATTGGCTACCAGGAGCTTGATTATTCAGTGACAAAGACCTCTTTACTTTGGGCATGTTTCTCCATTTCAGACCACGAGTCACCCTCTTGGGAAAAAGATTCTTTGTTTGAGGTTCATAATAATATATCTTCTCAAGCATTTCTGAGAAACATAGAAACAAAACCCAAAACCCAAGCAAATGCCATGTGATAAGAAATGGGAAAACATTACACCCAATGCAATGAGATCTATTGAATCAACTCAAAAGATACAACTGTGAATCTGAACAACAACTAAAGATTTACAAGATCCTTCAAAATTCATTTTCATTAAGGTGTGATGCTGAAAACACTAGGTTAGTCATTAGTTTCCTTACCAGGAGCTTGTCAAAGTACTGGACATCATCTGGTTTGAGGTAAGGGAGGTTCCCTGGAGGTTGATCTTCCACAACTTTGGCAGAACGGTCTTCTTGCTGCAATCAATTAACAAACGTAACTTAGTTTTCACAACAGTCCAAATTCATTGTTTTACTGACTAAGCTATATTCTTTTAGTATGAAAGTCCAATTATATCTCATTACAAACAATATGTAACTCACCTGCATATAAAATCCTGATCCACCAGCTGGAGTAGGTGTGGCTGTCAGCTTTCGACCTGGGGTTCTTATTGGTTGATATCCTGGTGGTGGTTCTAAGACCTTGATAAAATACAATAAAAAACTTTTTTAGAGTATAGTCCAGGGTTTTCAATAATAGGCGGCTACAGGCGGTATAGCACAGCCTACTTTACCCCTTACTGCCGGTTATTTTGTGTCTTACTTAATAAATATGATTCTAAATTTTTGTTTATATCAATTACGGCCCCGTTGGGGACACAGACGCCTACTTCAATCACTCAGACGCTTATACAAAAAGATATTGAAAACACTGCACTAATTATAATAAAGAGAGGAACTTCAAAAAGAACTACGTACGTACATTATGCTTGCTCAAGTGTATAGATTTTGTTGAGCCAATTCTTCCAAATATTTCTTACACTATTTACAATAAATACAGGGACCTCCTAAAGAACTAGGTAGGTTCATTATGGTTCCTCAAAAGTGTGAAGATTTTGTCGAGCCAATTGTTGGGAAACTTTCTTACACTATTTACAATAAATACAGGCACTTTGGAAAGAACTAAGTCAATTTATTATGATTCCTCAAAAAGGAGGAGATTTTATACAGCCAATTTTTCCAAAAGTTTCTTACACTATTTATATTAAACACAGGGACCTGCAAAAGAAGTAAGTAGGTTCATTATGATTACTCAAAAGTTTGTAGCTTTTATACAGCCAATTTTTCCAAAAATTTCTAACACTATTTACAATAAATACAGGGATTTTCAAAAGAACTAGTTAGGTTCATTATTGATTCCTCAAAAGTGTGTAGATCTTATACACTCAATTTTTCCAAAAATTTCTTATACTATATATAATGAACACAGGGACCTCCAAAAGAACTAGGTAGCTTCATTATGGTTGCTCAAAAGTGTGTAGATTTTATCCAGCCAATTGTTGCAAAAATTTCTTACACTACTTATAATAAAGAGAGGAACTTTCAAAAGGACTACGTAGCTTCATTATGCTTGCTCAAAAGTGTGTAGATTTTGTCCAGCCAATTGTCGAAAAAATTTCTTACACTACTTATAATAAAGAGAGGAACTTTCAAAAGGACTAGGTAGCTTCATTATGCTTCCTCAAAA
>WUAP02164339.1:0-24472 GCA_015163945.2 Stichodactyla helianthus | reverse complement strand
AAAGAAATAATTCCCAAGAGTGACATCACGTGGTCTGAAATGGGTAAACAAACAACGAAGCTGAAAGGGTCTATTGCGAGACAAGTTGCTGAGAAAATTATGATTAATACCTTAGATATTGCTTGATCTCGTTCTTCCATAACTGTTTTCAACTCCTCTGCCATTGCTCTGTGGTGGGTTTTTTGGGCGGATTTCAGTTTGTCTGCCATCATTGTTCCTTGCTTGTCGATCGAACGAGGACTTTCAGACGATGTCAGTCTGTTAAGCAAGTTTCTTATGGACTGAAAAAGGGAGTAACGAAAATATTAACCACTAGTTTTGAATAAATGCACGCCTTTGAGAACCAGTGATTCTTTACGTCGAAAGATAACTGACGTATCATGACAAGAAAAGAGTCACTCAGTTATCAGAGTTTTTGACAGTCAGAGCTTAATTTTGTTCACTTCCGAGGGACTGGTTTTGAATATCGTTCGCAATTTGAGAAAAGGCTTAAAATTATTGCCCTCCTCTGTCTTCCGGATCTACAGTATTTTAGCTAATGTTTCCTGTATTTTCTTTCTGTCTAATGGCATTAGCTTGTTACTTTTAAAAGGCCTACATTTCCCCGTCCGTCCGTCCGTCCCTCTCCAACTCGCCTGCCTGCCTGCCTGCCTGCCTGTCTGTCTTCAGGTAGTGTCAAAGAAACAGCAGTTTTTGAGACCATAACAATATAAACTCGATCATTTTTGCATAAGGTATCGTATAACATTGGGCACATCAAAAATCTTGCACACCAGTCTACTGCATGACATGTTTTACTAAAACTGAATACGAATGAATTTTTTCTTAGGCTTTGAGCCTTTCCCCTAACCGAGCGCGAGGGCCGTGCCGTAGCTGGTTGTGGACCGAATTTTTTTCCACTGCCTCATGGCTCAGTCGCGTAGCGCGCGGGCCATGAAAAAGAGAGAAAAAAGGAGAGGTCCCATAATTGACGTACTGACCGAGCAAGCGAGGTTAATAAGATGTTTATTATATGGAAAGGCGAGTGCAAAACTAAGGTTGGTGGTCCGTACCGTAAGTTATGGACCGCAAATTGGCCAATGAAAGCGCGTGAAATTACCTTGCTATATAATGATTTGAAGTGTTCTACATAATTGAGTAGAAATACAATAGAATACAAAATACCACAGTCATTCAGCAAACTGTCCACTTTTTCCTGTCCCATTATATAAATTATTCAAGGAGATCGGTCAAACACACTACAATAGTTATTTTCCGAGATGCGCGAGCCCTTTCATCAAATATCGCGGGTGGACTTGAAAACGAGGTAATTGTGAGCGCTCCAAAATCAAAGGCGATGAAATAAAGAAACAAAAATTGTATCGACGGGGAATTTGGTAGGATAACACATTGTTAAAGGATAATAAGTCTGATTTAGAGGCTTTTTGCTTTGCGGTTGACTAATTCAGCTTGTAATGTCGAAATATTTAATACAATTTCGAAACCCAAAATTGATTCTAAATATAAAATACTTTATGTCTAACTTAAAGATTCCTGAAAATACCCGACATTTCTACGTTCGCTGTGTGTGTTTTTATTCATATTTCCTGAAATTGTCTCGTTTTCGAATCCACCTGCGCATCTCGGAAAACGTCTAGTACAACTACATTGTGAACGTATCCTAACCTGATCTGCATCCTCATCGTCATAAACAGAATCGACTCCTGAATCAAACCTGCAGAAAAACCATAAAATTGTTAATAAAAACAATGCGCATTGCAAATGACTGACATCAGTGCGTAAACACTCCAACTTTATGAACACTTCACATGTTTGAAACATTTTCTAAAGCATATTCATCATGTGCACTCAAAGATTCAGACATAATATTCTAAAGCTTTTTAGCACTATCTAACTTTAAATTCAGATACAAAGCAATGAATTAATGTTTATCAAGTATTATGTGGAAATAATAAAGCGTTTAATGGCTTGAGATTCCGTACAGTGAACCCACTTCAATTTTAATGTAACATTTACGATAAACGACTGAAAATAAGTTTCAGTTTTGGCAATGGAAATACAAGAAATGAGCGTGAATAAAAAGAAAACAATTTACATGTATGGAGTATTACTGCTGATGACAAAATCTACTTTTAACTTTAAATGTTTTAGTTTCGTTAATGGAAGGAAAACAAATGACAGATTTGGCATTAATGCTCAATACCATTTAACTGGGTAAATATCAGTCGATTCCCCCAGACTGTCTAATAGCTTTTACCTTTCCAATTCAGACTCCAATTCTAATATATTGGGACAGTGAAGATATCTACCTTTTTCAAGTTGGTTTGTTGAGTTATCGACTCAATACAGGTTACATTTTAAGACAGAAACAGCCACCCGTAATAATAGCAAAATATTTATCATTTCCAGCAATCACTAGTAGAATATAAACCACTGTGGGATTGTTTTCCCACATGGCCATTATTCTCTTGAGCATTAATTTTCTTCCATCCTATTTGTTTTTCTTTTTATCTTGTTTTTTCTTTCTTTCTTTATTTTTGTAGCAAAGGAAAAAATATGGGTTTGTTTCCAAATGAGTGGTTTAATTGACATTAAGCAAGTTCAGATCCCTTCATCATTTGAATTATTTTACCTTCTTAAAAAACTAAACTTCAAATTCTCTAATTGAACCAAAACGAAAAAAGGAAAAAAGGAAAAAGGAAAATGAATTCACTAAGAAAACGTTTGATCATGAAATAAACGAAGGTTGCGGTCACAGCTAGTAACCAGTCAGCTAGGATATAATTAGAATTATAAAATAATTATGATATAACAAGCACTCTGATTGGCTAAAAACCCATTGCCTCCGGCTTGTGATTTTAGACTTTTTCTCGTGTTGTCCAACATCCTGCATTTTTATAACAGAGTATATAAACATAGAAAATGCTGAATTATAGCATAAGTGGAGTGCAGAGAGGGAGAATAGGAAAAAAGTATCGATACATGAATTAATAATCATGTTTTTTTCCACATGACTTGCCACAATTTAAGGGGGCTCGAAAGGGTTTGAACTGACATATACACTAACAAAAATGACCCTGAAAAACTTTATATGGTTAATACATGACAGTAAGTTGACCCAGAAGACCATAGACCATAAAGTAAAGATTAGAATGAAAATGAAAATATGACGTAAGACGTTGCTGTGACAACTATACACTACTTCAAATGCGTGCAATATTTTCCATTTAAAAAGTCTTAGTTTAAAAACCTTTCAGTGAAATTAAAATATGAGATTTATTTTATTAAATATGAGATTTTTCTCTGAAAAACTTTTTGAGAGTGTGTGCATGAAAACCGAGCCTCCTTAAACTCCCTATACCCCTTGGTACGCACAATGGTTGAAAATTTTTAAAATACTGATGTAAAAAACAACAACCAATTGAGGTTTTAAATTTCTTTGCTCTTCATGACAAGTTCAAACTGCTTCCTATTAACACCTTTCATAGCTACTACAGTGAATTTGACGAAACGTTTTGAATGAATTCTAAGGATGTGATTTAAGTAAAACCACCAAACAGACAGAAATTTCATGGTATTTTTAAAAATTAAACTATATCTATCATTAACAGCCATAACCATTCATATTGTCATTACGCTCAATCATTGTCATCATCATCATCATCATCAATTCCATTGTCATTAACATTGTCATTGTCAATAGACCAAATCCACTTTGGTGTAATGTTTTCCCATTTCAGTCCATGTGTCAATCCCTTGAAAATATGATTCTTTGTTTGAGGCTCATTCATGTTAATATATCTTCTCAAGCACTACCAAGAAACAAAGAAATAATACCCAAGGGAATGACATGTGGTCTGAAATGGGACAACTACAACATCCATGTGGATTAGGTCCATTCCTTCATCATTGTCTTTTCCATCACCATCATTAGGGACCTTAAGCATCTGGGAGGTAGACGTCCAGGACGTTGATGAAAAGTAATTATCTGTGCTTGTATGCAATGTTCATGTCTGAAAGCCGACCGTCGTGAAGCTAAAACCCAGTCCTGAACGTGAAATTTGCTCCGTTCACGTTCTCAAGAAAAGAGAAAAAACTCTTCACAAATCCTCGGTCTAAATTCAATGTCCTGGACGTCTACGTCCCAGATGCTTAAGGTCCCTAATATCTTCATCATACCCAGCTTGTTCTTTCTCTAGCCTGTGCATTCTTGCCAGTAAGTCATCCTTCTCTTCCTTGGCCAGTCTAAGCCTTGCATTGACAGCAACATCCCTTTCTTTTTGTGCTTTATAGATCTTATCAACAAGTGCTATGGAGTATCAACACAAGTGTAAGACCTAGCCTTCCAAGCTCAGCCCGATAAGTCATCTTAGTGACCCATGCATCAGTAGAAAATGCAGATACAGCTATTTTTAAAAGGGTTGAAGGGGTGAGGGGCAAATGGTAAACGGCCATCAGTGATTACTGATTTCACCAGATGAATTAGCCACTCTAATTGCAATTGGACGTCTTTGTATGAAGAAATTCTTACTGCCCTATATTTACTTTTGGTGACCCTGCAATCACTAATCACAGATCGCAAAATGTTTGAAAAAAACATTTTTCCTGATAACTGGAAAAGATTAAAGTATCTCCTATGTATAAATGATATATATGGCTGCTATATATGGCTATTAATGGCTACATATGGCTGCTATGAATGGCTATGTATGGTTATGTATGGCTGCTATGTATGGCTATGTATGGCTATGTATGGCTATGTATGGCGGCTATGTATGGCTGCTATGTATGGCTGCTATGTATGACTACCAGTATGTATGTCTGCTATGTAAGGCTATGTATGGCTATGTATGGCTGCTATGTAAGGCTATGTATGGCTGCTATGTATGGTTATGTATGGCTATGTATGGATATAGAAGGCTAGGTATGACTATGTATGGCTGCTATGTATGGCCATTTATAGCTGCTATGTATAGCTACATATAGCTATGTATGGCTATGTATGGCTATATTAGTTTATTGTTATGTACAATGTAATTTTTTATTGTTAAGCATCGCACTGTGTAAAATCGTATACTGAGCCATTTACCATGGATAAGTAAAGTTAATTGATGGGGAGATTGATCAACCGACATGCACCATTTGTCCTTTCAGGCTTTTTTAAATAGCTGTATATAAGGAAGGCATAGAGATCAAGTATCTTAAACTAGCTTGGGTATAAAGATTTTAGATATTCTAGAATTTGAAGTCTTAGAAATTCAATCAATACTAAGACTGTCCTAGCTCAAACATGGTGGTGGTCCACTAGTCCATGACTAGTAAAAATTACCTTCAGGCTAGTAAAACTTGAGAACCACCCACCAATGGGTTATCTCTTGGCTAGTAACTTCTCAGTTCCACCAGCCCAAGGACCAGTGATAAAAAAAGTGAAGGTCAAGCACTGAATTCTCTTGTTCTGGTTCTCCTTTTTCCCCCTCCCTCCAAAATAAAGTAACAAACTCCGGAATTCAAATTTTGTCGAATTAACATCTTTAACACAAGTCTCTAAGTCATGAGACTGAACTATCACTACTGATGAGTTTGATGTAAAATAAAACATGATTAAAGACTAAATGAGAGAGTAATACCTGCACCCTGTGCTGCTATTCTTGACTCTGCCTGCATAAGTAAACCATCACGTGTCATCCTTGTTGCTTGTATCTCTGCCTCTGCATTTGCTAACTTCTCTGTAAGCTGTGAATAATCAACAACAGTAGAAATGAAAAACTGACAATTTTCTTAATTGCTAATATACATTTGTTATACTTTTTCATCATATTTTGTGTACTTATAGTAATAATGGGGTATTCTGTCAAAATGTACATGTTTAGCATAGTTGTGATAAATGAATACAGAATGATCAGGAATATAAAAGCTGTTGCTTTACCAAGACCTTTAAAAACTAGTGTACCAGAATAATAGACCTTTTTACTAATACAGTAGCCATCTTGAATATATTACTTTTTCATTGTTTAAATCTCAATATTATGGGATGTCCAGGGGCAAACAAAGGCTTTGCCCCCTGGACATCCCATAATATTGAGATTTAAACAATGAAAAAGTAATATATTCAAGATGGCCACTATATTAGTAAAAAGGTCTATTGTTGGATCTTCAGTACCTAGTGTCCATAATTCCTGTTACTACTCAACTAGTTAATAGCACAATATTGTTCATCAAACTGATTAGCCTCTTATTGAAATTTAATTTAGTGTTGCTAGAGACATGGAACCTTTAATTATAGCACTGATGGAGGTGCATCAGTATCAGTGTATCAGTAAAGTGTGACTTGACCGTACACAAAAATGCTTAAATTAATTATTTTCACCTGAGTATTAAGAGATTTTGAAGCATCTAATTCATCATGTAATAACGAACTTCCACTGTAATCAAGGTTTAAGTGGAGAGGAGATGGATATCTTGGTTCTCTGCTTCCTCTTTCTCCACTGTTCTTCATGAGACTTTTAGATTTCTCTCTCAGTAGCTCTTCTGACTTCTCTGATAATTCTCTTTCAAGCTGTTGTCTTAGCCTTTGTTCTTCTGTGAAGAGTTTATCTCTACAACATTCATAAGAACAAAGGTTATAAAAGCTCCAAAGTACTTAAGTCCGTGCTATGTACACATTTAAATAATTAAATCTCAATTATTTCAGCTTTTCAGTTTTTGATCTCAAGCTCTGATTGGCTAGTTCAAGGCTTACATGGTAGCATATGATAGACATTAATGGTGATTAATGGAGTGAGTACATTGACAGGAGAATAGCAATCAGGCAAAATATCAAAAGCAAAAAGATCTGCAACTGCAAAACAGTGTCAACATGGTAAAAGCTACAGGTTGAGACTCCACTAAACTTTATATTTTTCTGACATGGCTAGTGTCCACAATTTAATCTATTTTGCAATAAACCATTAGCCATCTGGAATCTCTTATTTATGATACCCTTCCCCTACTAAATAATGGCTGATGGTAATCACTAAAATATTCTATCTATACACTATTTGAGACCCTGTCCACATTTATCTGGAGATTTTTGAATCCACAACTTTTTTGTTGCAGATGGCCTCTTGTCCACGTGTATCCAGTGAATACAGTCAATGAACCCACAACTTTTTGAATACACTCTCCAGAGTGGAGTTTTTGAATACACTGTAAATATGGTCTCATGTGGATGGTCATATCCATATATTTTTGAATACGCTGATGTCATGGTATCACCTTTCAGGGATGTGAGCATGCTCTGTCAATAAAAACATTGTGGATTCAAAAATATCCAGATATGTGTGGACAGGCTAATACGATTCAAATATGCTACATAGGGATGCAAAGTCTTTTTTAACATGACAAAAAAGTTGCAGATTCAAAAATATTTGGATACATGTGGATGGAGCTGATCATAAGAGGAGCTTGCTATTGGTCTTTCTTAATAATTATGCATGAAATCCTTGGCCTCATGTTCTTGCAGCTCTGACCACATTTAATGTATTCACATATTTCTATGCACTGGCTTTTTTGCTGCTAAATGAGCTTTTACATGCCTAATTTGGTAAAACCAGCCAGCTTCTCATTGAAATGTATTGGTTCAGCATACAAAAGCCTGTTCATAGAAGCATGCAAATAAATTATAAGTGGTCAGAGTTGCATGAACGTGAGGCTAAGGATGTCATGCATAAATATTAAGAAAGGCCTATTTAAAGTATCATCTCAATAAATATTTGTGAATTATAGTTGTTTAATTTTGGGATTTTGCATCTGGCATAATAGCAGTATATAGTGCAGCAAAAATCTACTAAAACATGCTCGAAATTTTAAGTTTTTTATTTTTGTATTGATGGATTTTTACCAGGCTTAAAAGAGGCTATAGCAACGCATATTGTGGGGTAATTATAATATAATCATTTGATGGCATTTCTTATTTAAAAGAATCCTTTAGCGAAAAGAATAAAAAACTATTACAAAGAGCACAAGAGACCAAGGAAATAAATACTTGGAAAGATAAAATCATAGGTTGTTCAAGAGGGTTAAGCTCGACTAAAAAAGATAAAATTCAAGCAGAATTTCGATATGCACTTCTTCCCGTAAATTGAAATTCGAAGATGCATTCCAGCGATAAAAAGTTTATTTCATAAAATAGAAGAGAAAGGAAAGTATCCTTTTCAAATAAATTATGAATGCAAGCCATGAAAATATCTTCCAGAGCTAAACAACTTCCGAGCAAATTAATTTAAGAGCTTTTGCCAAAAATCTCTAACCTCAAAGTAAACAAGGTAAGGTAGTAAACTCAAGTATAATTCCATTGAACACAAGGTTAATACACCACAAATTAGGCTTACTGAGTATATGCTAGTTTTAAACGGTTCTTATGTTTCCTGTAAGACTGTTAATGTTTTCAAAACAGTACATTTGTGATGTCTAATTGTTTTTCAAACTCACTTCTCTTCGGCATCACGTCGAAGGTTCGCCATCTTTCTTCTCGCTTCTTTCATAGCATTGCGGACATTTTGTCTTATTTCGTCCACTTCGTCTCTGTCGTCGTCAAAAGTGGAGACAAAGCGATGTCCGCGAGTATAAGAGTCGTTTGTACGGTGGAAATAGTTTAAATCGTCACGAATGGAGTCCATGGACGCCGTTCCTTCGAGACTGCATAAATTAGTACAAGAATAATTTATGATAAAAACATTCCAGAAATATGCAACACAGGGAACCCAAACGATTGGAAAAATATAAATGCGTAAAGATTCCAAATACAGTATTGCTTCCTTTGAAAAATTAAAGCACAAGAAAATTTAATATATTTTTTCACTCCTGTTATCCCATGATGATGTCAAAGAAAAGTAACACAGGGAACCAACGATTTAAAAAATAAAAATGCACTCACTATTTTAGTTGAATTCAAAGGCTCCTTCTTCAAATACAATACTGTTCCCAATGACAAAATAAAACACAAGGAAATATAATAAAAAAACTATCAGCTCTACCTGCACTATTTATCAAGAAAACACAGCGAGTCCAAACACGTTAGAAATAAAACGAAAGTACGACGACGACAGTTTTCTCCAAAACGTCCTCCCAAAACATTGCCCCTAATTAAAAGTTAAGATGAAACAAAACAGAAAATATGTAAAGAAAATGTTTTTTACCTACGCTAAAAACATTGTTTTGCAGCGGTTCGTCCAAATCGCAGGCTCACCCAACTCCTGTAAAAAACTCCAAAACCATTTGCAAAGCTTAGTATTTCTGGGACACAAAAACATATTAGCGACATTTAGATTCCTCTTTCGCTCGGTTATCTCGTCTAAATAACTGACTACCTATCTTTTATCAGTACATTTTCGAACCATTTTCAGATGCGACGTGATTAGGTGTACCTGTGCAGAATAAAACCGAGAGAGTCTGGGTACAAAACCTGTCTCTTTCTTGTTCTTGTAAATTCATTACATAACCATGAATTTCACTTGTCTTGTCCGTACATTTCAAGCCAGTAAACGTTGTTATCATGCTACTTACTCCATCCCACTTGTGCGAAGACTGTCCTGTTCGAATATAGACGTGAACCGATGGAGTTTTCACGACCAAAATGACATCAAAAACTGCCCACGACTACAATCTTTCAGAGTCAGAGACCAATCTACTGCAGCAAGATTGATTTCCTTTCAAAGAAAATATTGTTCTCTGAACATCAACGATTCGAAAGATGATAGATTAGAACAAGAAGCCGTACCAAAAGATATTCCAGAGCAGGAACATCCGAACCGCAGAACCATTTTTGTTGGTTCTCTTAACTTTCTCACAGATGAAGAAAAACTACGAAAGCATTTCTCGACTTATGGAGAAATTGAACACATAAGAGTCATTCGTTATACAACCGCTTCAGTCCCCAAAAACTACGCCTTCGTTATTTTCAAGAGTATCGAATCAGTGGAGAAAGCTCTCCAAGGAAAAAACTTTCTTGATTCGAGATGGTTGGAGGTTGCAAGACATGATCGTGACGTCACACACGAGAGAAAAATCCATGTTAGAGGAATCACATCTGAACTAGATGTCACAGATATTAAAGACTGTTTCTCTCAATATGGAGTTGTCAAATCAATTGATATCCCAATGATAGGTAGAAAGAGAAGGGAGTTTGGATTTGTAGAGTTTTCATCAGAAAATTCTGCAATAAAAGCACTGCAACAGCAGACACATGAGGTCAAAGGTCATGCCCTTCAAGTCAGCACTTGTATAGCTAAACGCAGAAAGAGTATACCTGGAAAAGTAGTGGTTGACCTTTTACCAGATGACGTTACACTTGAAGATGTGAGAAAATATTTTGAGCAGTTTGGGCACCTGAACTCCATTGATATGGTGTTTAAACGAGATTTTACATCAGTCAAGAACTTTGCTTTCTTGTGTTTTCAAAATCAAGAAATAGCCAAAGAGGTTTCAAACAGTAGGAAAAACCATCACATTCGAGGTCAGCAAGTTGTTGTCAAACCTATGCATTCAACAGCTAAGTTGAGACCAGCATCGTCTAGAGAAAAGAAAGTTTTTGTAGAGGGAGTCCCTCTGGGAAAGACTGAAGATGAAATTCTTGCTTACTTCAATCAATTTGGAGAAGCTATTCATCTTCATTTGATTGCTAGCTGGGCAGCAAGGAAAATAAACCAGTGTGGAATCATAAGGTTTAAAAGGAAGACTGATGTTGACGAATTATTAGCTCAGTCAGAACTCTTAATGGAAGATAGTCCACTTAGGGTACGTCGACTTGGATTCACAGCTGAGACATCATCAGATTATACACCACTGTATTCAGAATTCAGAAAGAAGCACCAAATCAATTCTGCTGATACTGACATACAAGAAAATGTTGAGAATAATGATAACAAGACACTAGGCACAGCTCTCAGTTATCCAAAGATTGATTTGTGAAGTGTTTTTTGTGCTATACATAGATTGACAGCAGGGCCTGCAAGTGTAAAAGTATAAATAGAAACTAGCAAGTAAACTGGTATAGGTTCAAGTTTAAAAGTGGTGAGGCTAATTTTTTATTTGTTGTATTTTACTGCCTATGGGCATAAAAGTGGCAGGGCTATAGCCCCACCAGCCTCTGCTGGCCCTGGATAAATAGTATTGAGGTAGTTTATCAGGAAATAGAAATGATCATTGAATGCTTTAAATAATGTGATTTTGGTTGATATGCACAAAGAAATCTATGTATAATAGAATTGTTTCTGGAATATTAAAAGCTGCAATTTGGAAAGTGAAATGATAGATAGTCCTAAATTTAAAGTATTAGTCATATTTAAAATCTAAAAACTATCTTTTCTTGTGAATATAGCCTTTTCTGTGTAAGTTAATACTTGTATAGACATTCATTCTCTGAAAAGGCACCGTCTGGTAAGCATTGCATTTAATATGGCCATTCCTTATTTAACTTGAATTGATGTTTTTTATCTAATTTATTCACATCATCCTAGTTCCAGCTCAGTTTGTAGCCTGTGCTGCCAGCAGTTCTTCCTCTCATCCACCCAGGGCATCTGCAGACCACCACCAGCATCACAGGCTACTCAACATAAAGATTCTTCATTACCAAGTAATGGTTTTAAATCATTTGATAAACAAGATTTAGATGAAAATTAAAAGTTAAGGAATTTTTGAAAGGCTTAATTAATAAATTTATTGTAATAATTAATATTTAACTTTTTGTTATTAATGCCAATAAATATTAATATTATGTTTTGCCAGGTTTACATTTATCATTTGATCAGAATAATATTTAACAATTAGGGACTGTTCATTTTTTATCTGGAGTGGGTGCTGGTGGATTTTCAGAATCTGTCTAATTATTTGTATGGCCCTCACTGGAATTTACATATTCACTTGACAATCCTTAAAGGAGACTAGCATCAAAATTGTTCACCATTCAATTTAGCTGAAACTTTGTTGAAACTACACTCAAAGACTCTCAAATTAGAGCGCTGTTCATAAACTGGTTAGTTTGTTTTCTGAAAATTCTCATACAAAGTATTAGATTTTTTGTGAATCTTTAAGGTATCAGTGACGTCATACACTCCACACACACATTTAGTTCCATACATTTCTTTGTAATTTGTAATTGAAATAGCTCAACATAAATGTTCTACATTAAAGAAAACGGGTCACAAAATGAATCCTTAGCCTAAACAATGTAAGAAAACTCCTTATTTGTAGGGATGCATTTATCAATGGAAGTGTTTTGTGTTGGTACTGCAGTAGCAATAGTAGCACATCTGAGGAAAACACAGGACAAAATAGAATTTCTCTCCCATTTCTGATTCATTTTTTCAAAACTGAAAAAACATGAAATCTAGAGAGGGGCATTTGCACCCCTGTCCCACCCCTCTCTAAAGAGTTTTTGATCTTATACAATCATCAGCAAACATGAATGGCAAGGGGCTTAAAACAGTAGGTGGAGGAAAAGGAGATAGCAGAAAGCTTCAGATATCATTGGATTGGTGAGGTGCAATGATGGGTTGCCCGTGGTTCAAATCGCGGTCTCCTTCAAAATCATTTTCAACAAGATCGATATCGTAACATCCACAACATTTGTAGTAATTGGGAAAAAATTTTTTTACCCGAAAACTTCAAGACCAATGCACGTTTTCGTAAAGAAATTACATTTCTCATATTTCACAAAGCTGATCTTATACACCAATTACTAGTAACGCATGCGCCGCCACGTTATTCGGTGCCGTCGTTTCGCGTGAAGGTTTGTACATTTCACGAGTATGAAATGGAACTGTCTATTTCGTGCATTTCGAACCGGAAATTTTTATTATCGAGCTAATTTTTGCGTTTCGCTTGCACGAAGACTATCCTGTTCGAATATAGTCCTGAAGCGATGGAGTTTTCACTACCAAAATAAGGGACCGGTCATTTATTTAGCCAGATGGATTTTATTTCAAAGAAACTGCTCTTCTTTGAACACCAATGATTTCGAAAGTGATAAATTAGAAAAGGACGCTAAATTGGACAAAGAAGCCGTGCCAGGAGGTACTCCAAAGCAAGAACATCCGAACCGCAGGACCATTTTTGTTGGTTCCCTGAACTTTCTTACAAATGAAGATTACGAGAACATTTTTCCAAGTATGGAGAAATTGAACACATAAGAATTATTCGTTACCTAGCTTCTTCAGTCCCTAAAAGCTATAGATTTGTGCTTTTCAAGTCTTCTAAAGCAGTGGAAAAAGCCCTCCAAGGAAAGAAGGTTCTTGATTCAAGATTGCTCGAAGTGGAGAAACATGATCGTGACGTCACACAGGAGAAGAAAATCCACGTGAAAGGATTTCCCTCTGGCCTTGATTTAAAAGATATTAAAGACTATTTCTCTCAATATGGAGATATTAAGGTAATTGATATCCCATGAGCAGGGAGAAATAGAAAGGACTTTGGTTAAGGCACTTGGAAAAGTAGTAGCTGACCTTTTACCGGATGAGATTACACTTGAAGATGTAAGAAAATATTTTGAGCAGTTCGGCCAGTTTAAACGAGATTCCCTATTAACAACGTTATCCAAATTACCACTAGCCCCTATATGTAACATAACGGCTATAATACCACTAGACCCTATATGTAACGTAACGTTATCCATATACCCCTTGCTCCTATATGTAACGTCACGTGATCAATGACGTCATCATTCCATGTCGACTGAACAGGTTTGTCTGACCCATGGGGGATGGTGGTGTCCAAGTTTAGGTTGAATCCGACAAACCCCGGAGAGGCTGCAAGATTTTCCCCATGGGTCAAGTTTAAAACCCAAGTCTGTCTTCAGCTCCCTCCCAGTGATCGCCCTTTAAAAGTTTCATTTCTCAAAATTACCACATACTTCTGAAGCAGTTCTGGATCTTTCGGAATGCAATAGAACTTGAAATCTGTTAATACAACCTGGAACTCAGCAGCTATACTTCGGCATCTTCACGTTTGTTTATATAGTTACTATACGAGCAACCAAAGTGTCCCAGCGCCTTTGCGGTCCCAAACTCGTCCCAGTCCCCAGCTCGTTTCTAAAGATACAGCATTGCCACTCGTATATTGCTTATGATACATCTAGGTTAGTTGTACCATGTTTTAGTAAAATTTTGAACTTACATGTGAATTTGGCTAAGAAAATCACCTTTTAAGTTTATGCTAATCAGGATGACACTGTGTGAGATATACAAGCTCCTCCATGCTTATGATTTTCTTTTGTCTTGGCCTCATTAATTATTCATGAGTATTATATGGCACTTTACAAGTGACCAAACTATTGTTTATTAAACAAAAGCTAGCAAATTGAGTGACTGCAAAAAAACCCTTGAAATGGGTTTATTGAAATAACTCTATCTTACAGAAAAAAGGACTCACTCAAATTGCTTATTATTTTCGAAAATCTTTAAAGTGAAAATCCTTTGCTAAATCAAAAAGGGATATGTTTTTGCTCCAACATAACCTTCGAACTCTAAACTTATATCCATCTAGGACATGTTCTGGACAGCTGAGTGCATTACTAACACCCTGTGCTGAAGCAAAAATAACTGTGGCATTGCCAAGCCATAATAACTCTTTGTTCCTAATGTATTTAACTGTTCCAAATTGACTGAAATAGTTCTGTATTTCTCTTGGCTGTGTCTGAGGTGGAATGTCTTCTATGAATAACTTAAGATGTCTGTTTTTCATTGGGTATTTCAGGGATGTTCTTTTTACAATTATTTTGTGATCACCAAACGAATGCGTCTCTGATTCTGTAACCTTCTTTGCAGACTGAGGAGACTCAAACATGAGAAATGCAAAAGTATCAGAATTCTTAGGATGCCTTTTGCAAATAAGGTCAACTCTCATGAGCTCTCCAAACCCAGAGAAATAGTCTTGGAGCTGTCCCACAGTTGTGTTGCTAGGCAGACACCTTACTAATACTTCCCTGGTTTCAGGTAGAGATTTGAACCTTGATGTAGAAAACTGAACTTTGACATTGACACCCTCTATTACATTAGCTGGAGTTTCCACCGCTTTTGAAGCACCTTTCTCATTTTCAAACTCCATAAAGCAATACTCCTTCCTCTTTTTGGACACAGGATCAACAGTCACAAAATCTACACCACTTATTTTCCCAAACTTGGAAAAATAATTTTCTAGCTGAACCTGGGTAAATTTCTGTGGAACGTTAGCAACACGAATTTTCTTTGTCTGCCCAGAAAATGTTGTGGTTTGGATCTTTGGTTGAGCTGTTACCCACCTATTATCAATCAAGTGCCTACCCTCAAGAGCTCTGGATGCACTTTCTTGTTGTTTGAATGTCACATAACCAAACCCTTTGGATTTTCCAGAATCTGTTTGAATAACAGAGACTTCCTCCACAGCACCGTAAACGCTAAATGCATTTTTTAAAGCAGAAACTGAAGTGCTATGTTTGAAATCACGAATATAGAGGGTTCTTTTATCGTGATCGCTATAAATGTTAGAGTTTGTTGATTGTGATTGTCCTTGTGGAAGAGGAAGACTTGATGCTGATAAACCACGAACACCAAGCGGCCATCTCACACTCAGCAAGTCCGTGAAACGTTCTCTGGTTAAGGCTTGACGGATACAATAGCTGAATACCCGGATACTCGTCTGCATTGCCAGATTTTCAGCGCATTTACACAGTGGACCTAATGAAGGACTACTGTACAATCCCTCTACATGTCTGACTGGGCGGGAAGCATGGGTCCCACTAAAATGCCGAGGGGAGGAGAGGGTAAGTAGAATGTTTTTCGAAGTATGCTTGGCAAAGCACAACGACCAAAGGTAGGGTAGGTATAAAATAAGAAAAACAGCTAAAAACTAACTGTTGAGGAGTTAAAGACCACTAGAGATAACATAGGATCAAGGTAATTCTTGATTTTAAATTTTTTTTGGGGCCAATATTTTCCTTTCAATCACGTGCAAGACATCACATGATCATTGCTTACACTGCCTGTTCCTCAACTGAATGCTTTGTTTGACAGAGGCAGATCTGGGATTTTTTGAGCAGGGTGCATCTTCAGGATATTTTATGCACCTTTTATGTTCAGGACTCAAACACCCATAATTGACTGTAAGTAGCTCATCCCAAGGTACACACCTCCCGTGGATCCACCCCTGTTTGATCAAATGAATATACCAGTACTTTCTGAACCACATAATCCCTGTAAAGCTTCATTTTACCCTAATTCTTTCCCAAACTTAGAATGACCAAGGTGGGAAAGGATTCACCTCTCCCATCCATTTCAGTTCACCCATAATTGACTGTATTAAGTAGCTCATCTCAAGGGGGGTGTACACATCTCCTGTGGATCCATCTCTGTTTCATCAAATGAATATACCAGTACTTTCTGAATCACATAATCCCTGTAAAGCTTCATTTTACCCTAATTCTTTCCCAAACTTAGTATGACCAAGGTGGGAAAGGATTCACCTCTCCCATCCATTTCTCAGTTCATATTTCACAGAGACCATCCATACCAGAAAAAGATAGTTTAGTGAAAAGAAAAAGTTCCACCACCTTTTTATTGAATATAGTTTATTTTTTGTACTTTTTGTCATACTCCTGTAAATACTTATGAACACTGTGTAAATCAAAAATGCATGGATTGAACGATATATTTGGCCAGCCATAAAACTAAAGACCTAGCTTATTCTCATATATGAATTATTAATATAATTATCAATAAAATACCTATATTTCTCCTCTTCAAAAAAATCAATATCTTCACATGTGAAAATAACATCACCATGGTTTGTGCCTTTTGCAGGCAAAAAAAAAAAAAAAAAATTATTTGAAAACAATGTTTGTTCATCAATAATTATATTAATAACCAAAATATTACCTGGGCACTTGGAGATACAAATTTTATCTTCTTGTGTTGAAAATCTCTCACTCGTTCGCACCCATGTAATATCCCCTATATATCCATGTTCAGAAAACAATGTCAACAGCCAACTAGGATGAATCATGTTAAACGATGCAGAAACTGCTAATTACTTGAAGTACTTTTAAATGTATAAGAACATAGAAATTGTAAAGGCCTCTAGGAAAATCAGAGAAAGTGTTAATGAGATCTTAATTAATACTAATACTTAGTTCTTCACTATTCAGTTTTTTATGTGACTTTATGCTTGTGAGAAATTTGTTTTATTTGAAAAAGGGGTCTGTCAAATTTGTCCTACAGATATAATTAACACTGTGAAAGTTTGTGGATATTGCATGTAAACTATCAAAAATATAATTTTTCAAAAACCAAAAATTTTATACACAGAAATTTAAAACTCTGTTAACTCCTTTTTCAGATAAAGCAAATTTCTTGACACCGTGAAATCCTGTGAAAAACCTCAATTTCTTATTTCAAAGTCTCACTCAACTGCAGTAAGGGAAACAATTTTTCCAGAAACCTATTTGGTCTTAGCTCAGTGTATTATCACTTAATTGTAATACTAGTAGCACAATTTTCCCCCTTCTGGTATTTTTTCTTGTGTGCCTGCATTTGTGTGTATATTATGAGGGGTTTTTCACATAAATGGGAAACATGGTATTTACTTAATTACATCACCACATACATGAAAGCAGTATGCCATAATAGTGAAATGACTCCCCATTTTTAAACTTTTAAAGAACATCCATAAAAATTGTGCTTCTCAGTTGTAGAAAATAGCAAAGTGTCTTTTCTTTTCTTGAACAAATGATGTAAGAAAATGTTTTAAGATCTCTTTTTAGATTTTTTTCAATGGTACATGTACGTGAATGCCCTATGAATAAATGGTGTGCATCCATCCATAAATGTAAACTAGAAGGTCATTCAATCAGTTCTGAAATTCTTGGAAGACCTTAATTGTTCACCATGGTTGCGATTACAAATTAACATTATTTTGGTGATCACTTGATGCAGCAATGAAATGCCATGGGTCCATTTTGAAGGAGTATCCAACTCTGGATAAAATACCATGATTATGTCATGGTCCTGCTTTACAGGAGTCAAAATTCAACTGGATCCATATTCCAACTTTGAATTCTGCCAAGCACTCCATATCTTCTTCTTCACCTTTGAGGCAGACCTTGCTATTAAATTTTCTTGATTACAATTCAACCATTTGTTCAAATCAGTCCTCATAATTTAAGACAAGCTGTAAGAGCAAATGAGAAGGCTGCACCTATTCCCAAGCCTATGATGAGAAGGAAAGCCATCATCGTACCAGCAGTTTCTGCATCTTCCTTCTCTACCAACCTGCAAGAGGATCAAGAATATCCTAAGCTTGTATGTATCAAAGTATATGTGGTGTCTATACTGACATGACAGTGCTCGCTGCATTGAAGTGCAGAGCATTAACAGGGTTCCCACTCATCTGGAAAAGTAAAATTCCATGACTTTTCCCTGACCAAAAACCATTTTTCAATGACCAAGATGCACACTTCTCTTTAGTCCTTTTAATAAAAAAAACACATTTACATGGACCATATATAGGTTACTAAAAACATATCTGTTGTTTCTTATACTGTTTTTAGTGTCTTCTCTTGGCTTTTAATATTGTGTGTTCTTCCTTGTTAATTCTGTATGCTGTCATGTAATATTGTGTGTGTAAATGGAATGAAGTCCTAACTCCTACAAAGAATTATATAATAGGAAGCCTTACAAAGCTTCCTTAATTAAAGTCTGTCTGATGAGTGTGCAATATGAAATTCTGAGTAACAGAACATGTCCCGTCTTTAATCTAGACTATACTATAGCTTGTATGTATATATTGTTAGCACAGAATGTTACTAATATAAGATAATTATAAACATTACACAAGAGGTGAAGTTGGTGGAACACAAGTAAAAGTTTTGAAATGGAAAGTGTTAGGCATCATGGGTGAAATGGGTGGAATGTGCTGTAATTATTCATGCTTGAATTGCTGGTTTGATCCCTGAGGATGCCACATGTGAATCCATGTGAGTACTATGTTTAGATGTATTGATCTCTTCCTTGTCACACTGGTATTTCTCCAGGTTTTTTTCTTATGCAATAACAACAACAACAATACAAAATAATAATGAATTTGGCACTGAATACCACAACTGGAATTAAGAATGTTGAATATTGTGGAGGGAGGAAAACCAAAGAACCAGGAGAAAACCCTTTAAGCACAGGAGAGAACCAACAAACAACTCTACTCATATGTAGGGGTCTGATAATTAAACCTGTTACCGGGGGAGTGGTCTCACCACTATCCCACCCATGCTTCCTGTAAGTAAGAGTACAATAGACTTACCCTGGTCCATACATCATGCATAAGCTACCAAGGTAACCATTACTGATACCAAACAATGTCATAAAAACAATGAAGTATGCATCTTCATTAAAGAACACTGGGATGTTGTCACTACGCGGTTGAGCATTACAAAAGAAGAATAATGGTAAAAACACTACTCGTGTAAAACACAGAATAGGCAACAATTTACTACCACTACGAGGCTGTAAAAAAAAGAGAGAGAGAGAGAGAGAGAGAGAGAGAATTAGGATATATATAAGAAATGCCTTGAGTTATTTCAAGGAGAAATTCTGGGGTAAGATGCTTATTAATCTTTTCAAAGACAGGAGGATTAATAGACCATGTTCACAAAATGATGGCTTTCATTTTGTAATGCAAATTAGCCATGGGGTTTTCCAGGGGGCAAACACTGGAAGAACAACTATTTTTAACAAAATTGGCAAATATCAAATATCAAATTCATTTTTGTTATTTTGACAAATATTATCCAAAGTGTTTTATGGGGGCAGTTGAAATTGATCCCCAATTTTAAGTTGCTTGCCCCCTCATGTGACTTGTAAGTATCCCAGTGAGACAACAAACATGACAGCTATCATGAATATGGACAACCAAAGACGGCTGGCAAGTTGGTGGTGACTAACTTGTGAGGACTAAGGTCAGTAACTAATAGTCTTTATTTGGTCACTATCACTCCACAAGAACAATACACAGAAGAGTATGTATAGTTACCAGCATAATTTAACTTTGACTTTTATCTTTTAACTTTACATGCTATATACAACTTAACAAGCCAAAATTAATATAGCTTGAGAAATTGTGGTCAAATCTGATGTTTTGCAACTAGATGCTTGTTCAGTAGTATAAAGAATGTGAGGGCGCATTATATCATGTCTTAAGATTCTTGCCTTCAGCTTTGATCTTTTAGCACTGATATAATGCACCCTCTTGTTCTTTATACACTACTTACAAATTTTATAATTGAAGCAAATACACGACCAATGAAATCACCAACATTGAACAACAGGAAACAAGTAACAGGGATGAAATACTTCTCTGTTAGAAAAAATAGAAAGAAATTAAAAAGATGAGATTCAATACCAGGTTAATTCTTTATAAAACATAATTACTGAAAAATCTGAAAAGATATCATTTGAGCAATGTATATATTTCATTCTATGATAGACAGGACACAAAACAGAAAAGGATAAAATGCCTTTTTTCCATGCGAAATAAAAGGAGGAGATGTTTACAGTATGTTGCCCAGTTTCATGCCGGTACCAGTTTTGTGACACAAAAACTAAATCTCTTTTTTAGTGATGACCTTTTAACATTTTGGAAAAATGAACACTACCAAAAGAAAGCCAAACATTCAGCATCTGAATGCACATTTTGGTAGGCTTTTTCTTTTGCTGGTTCATTGAGGAAGCGAGATTGTTGATGTTTCACTGAGGCCAAGAATGAAGATATTGAACACATGCGCAGGCCTGTTAGAAGCGTGAGCAAATGATCACCAATTGTTTATTTTGATGTTATTGACGTTTGAACTTCAGTTGATAAAAATTCAGTTGTTTAGTTACGTTTAGTTGTTGCTGAGTTAAACGCAGTTACGTTTCATATTAAGGTTTTCTTAAAGTTACAAAGCCACAAAGAAGTAAGTAAAATCCATCCATTTTGTAAAATAGTTAGAACCTTGAGATTAACTTTGTTATGTATATTTTCAGATTGAATTGTTGTTATTATTGATCCTGTTGTGATTACAATACAATTTTGCAACCTGTAACTCTGTGTTCTGTGGTTATATGTCCCATCGGTCCAGTTGACCAGACGAGTAGAGTTGGCTAAAATTCCTTATTTTCACTGCGCAGTGAACTGACCTAGGCTCAAAAATGAGGTCTTGAAATCACAAATTTTCTAGGACATAAGCTAAGATTTCTACTGAAGATGCAAGTTTTAAGTTCATTCTTCTTAACTCACATTTTTAGCAGCTTTCATATTTGAAAGAATTTATTAACTTTTAATTTTTCATTCTGTTTTAAGCTTAGGTGCCCAGTTTCGTGACATGCAAATCCCTGTTGTCCCAAAAAACTGCATAGGCTGATGAGGGATGATTTTAAGTTAATAATCTTTTGAAAAAACATGTTATGATTTCTTTGTATTGAAATATGAGGGCAAATAAAAAGATAAAGAGATCTGAACTATTTTTATCAAGTTGTCTTGTGTATTAAAGGTAAGACCTGTGGAACAGGTTGACTCGGAATTCGAAATTCCCCAAATTGTCAAATAAACAAGTTATACCACATTTTTAGAGCAAAATGTGGAAAAAGGTAAGAAAAATTTTTTTTCATTTGTTGTATCTCACTTTATTGTGAATTAACTTTAAAAAGCACCCTTTTATTAACATGTCACAAAACTGGGCACTTCAGTTGATGTTGAAATACAGCTAATATTCTAAAAAATGAAAAGATTTCAATAAAATTCCTATTTCAGTATATCACCAGGTAAATTTGCTTTCTTGTGAACAAATAATAAGAGTGGTGGTGGTCACAATAGAGAAGATATAGCATATACAAACTGAAGTGTCAAGAAACTGGGAAACGTACTGTGGAGATTTTTGGATGATGTTAATATTTTGGATGGTCTCCACTGTCCACCTTCAGACTTATTGATTAGTAAAATAGGAATGTAAGCTAATGTAAGCTTTTTTTCAAAATAAAGTTATAACAAACTAGCTAAGCTAGTTGGTTCTGCATTACCTGTCCATTCAGTTTTAGCTTTGCTTTTTGGTTTTACTCTGGAGGTAAGAGCAGGGAAGGCTGCTAATGTAACAAAGAACACAAATGCTACTGATAAACCAGTTGGAGCAATCTGAAATATAAAAAACAATCAGTAAAACACCAACAGACCACAAGCCATGGCCATGAGAGAAAAAGTTTTCACTTTATTTTGTATTTTGGCCATTGGCAGACTGCTATTTAAAGGGTCCCTTTCAAGCCCTGAAGAGGCTTTCCAACATTGTTGGACTCAATATGTCAGGAGCATTTGAACACCATGTTTCATGTTGTTGGATCTTGTTGGGTTAGGTTGGAAATGCTTCAAACTTTTGAACCAATAAGTCCCAACATTTCTTTAACTGCTTGATGCTACAATGTTATGGACATAGTGTGCAGGGCGGCAGAGCAGAAAAACAACAACGATGCTACTTTCACAATTTTTTTTATTTACAGTTAATTTCACATAACTTTGCCCCTGCGGGCTGCGAAGTTCGTTGGGAAGTTCGGAAGTATGCTACGAAGTTCGCAAGTTAGTTGGCAATTAGCCAGTCTACTTGCGAACTTCAAAACAAAGTTCCCAACTTGTCAACGTGGAAGTTCAGAACTTGCCCTTTCGCCTAATAAATTGAAGTATAAATAAAATATTTGATGCTCATAAGCATTGCTAATCAACTGAGATCAATAAAATTAGAATATTTTGTAGTTTAGTTCAGTAAAGATGATATTTCTGAACTTCCAGGCCAGACAAGTTGAGAACTTTGTTTTGAAGTTCGCAAGTAGACTGGCTAATTGCCAACTAACTTGCGAATTTCGTAACGTACTTCCGAACTTCCCAGCCCGCAGGGGCAAAGTTATGTGAAATTAACTGTAATTGGTAGTGATACGCCAAAACTATAAGCCTTTCATTTGTTTCACTGTTGCTCCAAACTTGTGACATGCTACTTGGAGATATTCATGAAAATGTCATTTTTTCTGCTGATCAAAATATCACCTCTCCCAAAGTACAAGGCATTACATCTCAAAATCGTATTCACTAAATTTTGGTCACATTTAACTGGTTCAATTTCTATCAGACAGACTCATACATTTTTTCCTGTACATGTCAAACTAACTAGGGACAAACTGAACACATTTCCATCAGCGTACCTGTTTGAATATTTTAAAGAACTGAGGTCTTTCCCTTGTCCTAAACTGAACTTCCTTGTTGCAATCTGACTCCACATCAATAACTGCTTTTATATTTGCATCAAGGCCTAAGAAAATATTGAATAATACATTACTACATATTAGACAGATTTAGCAAAGATGACGCAACCTCAAAGAGGATAGTGTGAACACATTCTTTTTCATGTATGGGCCGTCCCTCTAGGTTCATGTCCTCAATGGAACATCATTTTTAGCTTTTTCATGTCCTGATAAGAACATGAATACAGAAGATGTTGGTGCAAGCATGTTTTTTTTTTGATGCCCATGCCATCCTCTTGAATTTGTCTATTTACTATATAAACATGACAATATCCACCTACAGGGATGATGATATGAAGTCTATTTATGCAATGATAAATTGAATATTACTCACTCAACGTGGACTGAAATTTCCCCTTTTTTGGATCTAGTTCCCAATTTGCTAATCGTTTTGATTGTGCTTGGATGCTGCAAGAATCTGATAAAGAAAACATTTTGTGCTAATCAAACTATTTTGGGGATATTAGCACACACAAACACTAAATTGTTATGGGTTTGAGTTTTTAGTCTATCACTCAAACAGAACAAAACAAGAGATTATCAATTGTATAGTTACTAGTATGGCGAATAAACCCTTCTCCACAATGGCAGCCATAAATTCAAATGAGTCAAAATTAAAAACTTATACCAGCCCTAGAAAAGCTAACTTTATTTTAGTAACCCTACAAAGATTCATTATGTCAGGTGTTATATCAGCTGAGAAAACTTGAGCTGATCGAAAATTAAAACATTTACAGATGTTTGTATGACTGGGGGTATATGCCACACCCCCAGTCATACAAATGTCAGTAAATTTGTCAATTTTCAAAGTAAGTTTTCTGGACAGACATAATGAATCTTTGTAGGCTTACTAAGATTAAGGTGCTCTTTCTAGTGCAGGTATGTTATTAAAGTTTAAAGTTGGATGGTGGAAAAATTTCCATATGGATTGACGTTTGATCGCATTTCAGAAGAAATACCCAAAATATCAAAAAACACACACTTTTTTAGTTTATAATTACCCTTTTAAGTTAGTGCAATTCTTTTTGGAATTAAGCAATGACCCGATGTCCATTAATTCATGTCTATGAAACACACTCAATTTGCCTTTACGGCACCGATATTGTTTCAGATTATAAATTTGCTTTTAGAAAGTATTATATTTGAAATCTCTATCA